>CM057161.1:25533822-25617450 GCA_029962745.1 Echinometra lucunter | reverse complement strand
ACATGTCTACTATAACTAGGTCATATGTTTCCATTTGTATTCATGGCAATGGAAACTAAATATTCATCCCTCTAACGATAAGGGTCGGAGGAGGATGGAGGAAGATGAAGGAGCATGCACAAAGTTGGGATGCGATCCAATTAGGGATACCATCACTGGGTTACAAATGTTTTCTTTAGTGGTAAGTGAAGACTCTTCCATCTATTAACAAGGGTATAGGAGTAGGATGAAGAAGGGTACATCAAATTGGGGTGGTGTCCGACACCATCACCAGGTTACAAATTTTATATCTGTAACTCGTTGCATCAGCACAGAAAGGCTCTTTACGCGATGCGAGTGCGCAAAAAGGCATTCTCTCATAAATCGAAGAAAGAAGAAAATGTGAAGTTACATATATCATTATTTCTTCAAAACCTAATGCAGTAGTAACTCCAAAACAATAGTGAGAGTGTTATAACTGGGTACCTTTAAAATACTTCATATTTGTTAAGGTCTTTCATTTGGAGAATGGATTTAGGGCCGGTTTTTTTTTTGGGGGGGGGGTGGTTGGGGATTCTAGAGATTCCCCATCCATTAAGTCACAGTGTTCGCATCTGAAATGCATGGTCAGATGGTCATTTAAGAGTTCTCATTTTAATAACAGGGGTCGGAGGAGAACGGAGGGTGCAGCGGGTTGGGATGCGTCACAACTGTAACTAAAAATTATCCATCTAATGAATCGGGTAGGAGGAAGATGGAGAAGGATGCTCTGAGTAGAGATGCGATCTCCAGGTTGGGTCAACCATTCCAGCTATGTTCCTGATGCATTCTCCCGATGGGAGTCCTCCGGGGGAAGATGATTCGATGAACTGTGGTAGGTCTGAACCATCTCGTGTAAGATGACAGGTAAGGTGATCTTACTTCCAAGGAAATTGTATACTACATGTAGGCCTATAGGCGTAAAGTAGAAGTTCAGTGCTTTGCCCTAACTACAGTCATGACAGTTGCAAGTCGCAATGCATTGAACTACGTGGTTCTATCTATCCATTGGGTGGGTAGAAATAAGTGACATTGTAGAAATATGTAGAAAAAAAGTGATATTTTGATCCTACTTTAACGATTTACTGCTTTTTATAACCAACTTAACCATTTAAACAGGTAAATAATTGCTGCATCCCCCCAAAAGCCAATGAAAACTAAGGGAATACATTTATCGACCCTACTAAAAATTTACCTGCATTCTAAATTTTCTTCGAAAGTTTCGATTCCCTTTACAAGGATGACGATGCAATGTCACGTGATTCATCAAACCGGAAAGGTGTATGGCGGGAGATTTTCCTGCATACAGCCAATCGATCGAGACAATGTCGACCACAAACATGATAATAGAAACGAAACATGCTACTGAAGAGGCGCTGAAAACATTGTCGAAATGATTGCAAAATTTAACGAAGTAATCGTCAAACAAGCCTTGTCATGTCTCATTGTGGTTAGGCTATGTAATACTAGTGCAGAAGCTGAGAATATGAAAAATAAATAATTTTTATAATTATTACGAAGAGCGACGATATTGAGGGCAGACGTGGCAGAAGGTGAAAGTTCAAAGTCAAAGAGAGACATGACTGGAAAAGGGTTTGAAATGCTGCATTTTTAAAGAATTACCATATTTACCACTCACATCTATACCTAGCTCCCTGCCGCAAATTCTGTCATTGTACCCCACTCTGTATTACCTCCCTGTCCCCTTCCGCTTCCCTTCCCACCCCATCCTATACCGATTCTTGACCCTCCCTTCCCCTTCTCCGCCCTTGATGCCCCTACCCTACACTGCCCCTGCCTACCCACTTCACCCCTGCCTGTCCCCTATTTGCCCCCTTTCCCACTCCCTCTTTGCTCCCGCCTTGCTCCTCCCCGCCCCCTGTCTGCCCCATCCTGTCCTTCCACGCTCCCTTAGCGTCACCCTCTGGTTAGCCCCATGTTTTAAAACACAACTAACTCACCATCGACAATTTTCATATTCGAAATGTTATAGTCTACAGACACAAACACAGGTTTATGCCTGCAAACATGGCAAACTAGACATGCCCCCAATGTCATTCTAAAATCATATCACTTTCATTTTAACAAGACGTGGCATCTGGTAATGCGAACTAGAATGATGAAATCACGAAACTGCCTCAGACCTCCTCTGACTAGTCATATACAGCACGGTCGTTACATTCGGATAATACATGACACTGACATAATTATTCCAATCGTGATCGGTTTTGTAATAGCAGGAAAGAACATTACATGGGGACACGTGAACTCCCTCTCCAATCCTAAAATGGAATGGTAACAACTAGGAAAGAAAGACAGAAATACAGAGACGGAGAACATTGATACTTAAAAGTGATAATCAACACATAGACTGAGAAATAGAAATTGAGAATATGATAATAATAGCTTGATTTACATTGCACATACTCATCCAAGGGGAAGAGAACATGAAAAGATTACTAAATTGTCTTTTATAGAATACACAACGTCTACTGAGATTCATAAATAAATGACTCAAGACTTAAACTATTGACGAGACCGGTCCCCCAACCCTCATCCGCAATTACTAGACCAACGCTATACCTTTTCTATGAAAAACCCCAAGTAAAACAAAACAAAACAATACAAGTCGGACGAAATGGTCCCTTTTCATCTAATTCTGCGACGGAAAATGAAAGTGGAATTAGCTTTAAGCACTCTCAGAACGATCTTCTTCGTTATTAACAGAATGTTTACAAGGGTTATTCCCTTTCTCAGATGTTGAAAACTCAAACTGTTTTTTCCCTTTGATTCAGGGACAATTATCCTTATCGTCTGTCTCATTATCTTGTCTACTTCTATCTGACCCACATTCTAATCAATACGGATGTCAATTAATCGATCGGACATCGGTTGTACCTATTTCTGACCTGCCATCCTTGACAAAATAATAAACAAGCAAATCAGCCATCTAATGCTTGAAATTTTCATTTCATTCTAAATGTGTAATATATATATATATATATATATATATATAAAATGGCCACACTAAGGTTGGAATCTCTTATGTCCAAGCTAATAAAACCATTATTGTGCTTTTCCATAGTGTATGACTTTGTAGAGTGATGCTGGAAACACAACACACTCATTTATTATTCCTGGGACGAGATATGCAATTGTAGATAAAATGTCTGATCTATGAGAATCACAAGCTCGCGGCGTTACATTTATCGAACTAAAGTGACTGAAAGGGCAACCACAGTGACCACTTTAATACATCTGAGTGACGAGGTGTGACGCATAAAGTGGTAAGAAAGTGTTAAAGCTTAGCAATATTGAAGGTAAGGCATGTAAGGGGTGACATCCACAGCTTATCTGGCGACAACAAGGCCCAAGTCAGCCGACAGAATGTTAATGTGTCAGCATGATCCCCCTTTACCCCCTTTGGCTACGCCAGCAGAATCGTGACTAGAATGACGAGTCGTTCACGAAAATAAAGCAGAATACGTCATGCATTTAATTTCTATTCTCTTTTACTTTCACTTATCACGACTTTCCCAAATCATCGACAATCGAAGGATACAACCTACCCACAGTGTCCTACATACCAGCACAGTCTATCATCGTTCCAACCTTTTAACAACGTTCTCTTTTTCACATACAGATGATGGCCAAAGTATAGCCAGGGTCGGATCCAGGATTTTGCAAAAGAGGGGGCACAAATCTCAAAACATTTTTCGACAAACAAAAAATAAACAAACAAAAAGCTTATCCGGTCCAGAAGGGGTGGGGGGATCACAATCTACAATTTTAAAAAAGTCGAAGGGGCACAATGTGGTTTGGTTTCAAAGGGGGGGGGGGCACTCCCCTAAATTCGCAACTGAGTATATCGTTCATTCACAACGATTATACCAGGGAGGTGTAACCCTGGTCACACCACCAAACCAACTCCAAACCGAATGCAAACCGATCAATCCACAGTCATTCTACATAAATGTACTTGTTTCTTCCATCTATTGACGGCTAATATACATGATATAGGCCTTGCTGGTGTGGCTAAGATATCAGAGATGCACAAAATGCCCCTCGGTTTCGCTTCAAGTACAAACGTATACGTCTAGGCCTATTGCCAATGCAACGTGTATGTGATTTGCCATATTGATTCATTCGAAATCTCACGTCTTGTCATTCTGTGAACAAAACAAATCGAAAGTGTTCTCCTGTGATATAGCACTTCAGTGAGACTGATCAATTCGTCAATAACGATTTAGCCATTTGGATACATTATTATTGTACATCGTGGACTTACGAATGTCTCAGTTTAGGTAGACAATATTGGCACTTCACAACAAAATCCATTATTATATTTTGTCAATGTGAAAATAATTGATTGTATGATGAGTTAGAGGAAATAGATGAAACTGACATGTAAACAATGAGGATATTATGCTGCATCATTGTTCTACGTAACCCATTCAAACAGCCCAGTCTACCATCCAAACTGCTTCAAAAAACAAAACAAAATACTAGTTATTTAGGCCTAGATAGAAAGTATGTCTGAGCTCATGTGACCAGCACCAGGAAATGTTTGGCTGGCACATTGCAAATCCATTTCAACTGACCTTAATGTAAGGTATTTGTCTGCAATTTCCCCGATTTTTCTCATTTTCCCACGAAGTCAGGATCGTTCAACGACTTCGACAACTCATGATCCTTGATCATTTTTATGGACACATACGTTTTACCATATCGGACTATCTAGTTTCTCCCTACTCACTCACTCACTCTCTCTCTCTCTCTCTCTTTCTTTCTTTCTTTCTTTCTTTCTTTCTTTCTTTCTTTCTCTCTCCCTCCCTGTTTATCTATTTATCTATCTCTCTATCTCTCTTTGTCTCTGTATGCATTTACCTTTGTTGCACACCCCTTTCTTTTTCTATCATATCATACCACGTCTGTCTTACAGTTTCTTATCAATTATGCTTATCGCTCTGTCTTTTTCCTATTTATCTGTCACGAGTGTCTGCTCTCTCTCTCTCTATCTCTCTCTCTCCCCCTTCCTCCCTCTGTCCTTCTTTTCTTCTTCCTCTTCCCATCTCTTCGTCCAAAATCTCGGCTGACATTCAAATGTGTTTGGTATCACATGTAGTATCACAGTTTTTCACAATCGCTGACACGAACCCCTAACACATGCAGAGGTGCAACAAACCCATCTCTTTCACCATCTCCATGATGCCTTCCCCACCACTCTGATGCCTTGCTCCTCCTACACCATCTGGTTCTCTCATCTTGGAAATAAAGATGAGAGAACCCAATGCAACCTGACAATCGTCTGTCACAATGGGCGACAAAAGTGTACTTTAATACGTGTACATCACTCAACTGGGATGTCCTCAACTGAGATGTCCTCCTTATGTATTTTTAATCACGACGAAAGAGTTCTCATGACACGAACTCAAGGTAAGATATTATACATGTACGTTTAAGGGCACTGTGAGAAAATTTTGAGGAGGGGGGGAGGGGTGGCAGACAGAAAATAGCCCATAGATTTGTCGGACATTTTGTAAATGCAAAGTAAAGCGGGAATTCCTTTAACACAATGAATAAATAAATAAAGGGGGACAAAGAAATAAAAAGCCCCCAAAGAAAAGTTTGTTTGGGTATAGAATTTGACATTTTAACATCAATTTAATCTAATTAATCTAATTTTTAAAGATATAAGGATGAGAAGTTTTGCCTAAATGTATGAAAACTTTACAATTCACAACTCGGCCTACAAAGAATTACAATTTTCCAATAAAAATTGCAATGGGTACCACCCCCTCTCCCAATAGTTGATAAGCCTACATATAGCCTACCAACATTTCATGTCTCATTTATGGAAACGGAATCCGAAGAAACGAAGCGTTTTCAGTTAATCATAATATGCCCTTTCAATGACAGCATGAAGCAAAGGGTTTTCGCACTTTTAAAAAAAATTTATTTCTTCGTAGCAGCAACCGAAAGTGTGATTTTTCCGATTGTGTCATGTAATCGGAAATCATAGGCCAAGCCGGTGTGGATTGATTGTTCAAAATATCCTCCATAATGTTACCGATAAGACATAGGGGAATAGGCAATCATTCTAACAGATACAGATTGTTATGAATGTAGTTATTGCAAGGATTGGCGTAGTTTCAGTGGATCACGGGGATGAGCGCCCCCCCCCCCCCCCCCCATTGTCAGGCGGAGGAAAAATTTGAGAAGATTAGTGAGAAAGGGCAAAGGGCACACCTTTAGCAGACTTGATGACTACTTGTTTCATCCATAATGTGCCCTCCCTCCCCTTTTCGTCAGGCCAGCAACCCCTCCCTCCCAAGCGTGGACCAACCCTATGCCACTGATTACAGACCAGAGGGGACATAGAGGTTATATGGCATGTATGGTGTTCAAAACCATCTAAAATTTATTAAGGATGCATTCACTTCATCAAACATGTCCAAAAGGAGTTGTCTGGTCAACGGCGGGGTTTCTCGTCCCCAAGGTTGGGGGTTCACGCTTGGCCTTTCATGAAGTGCATGTTATTGTTGGATGATCTTCTCTGTGATTAATTGGTTCCCCTCTTCCCTTCCTTCTCTCTGAAGTTCATGTCCAGTGGGGTGTCTGACTAGTGATAAGCCTTTATATGAAAATTTCAAGGTGAGATCTGGCGTAACGAAGAGGGAGATGGAAGCATCGATGTTATTACAGTATATAGGAAAGGGAAGGGTTGAACCACCATGTGCTAAAATGCACTTTCTACACCTTACCTTCATGCATTAAGAAGTCTAATATTTTCCTCATGGAGCTCCCTCTTTGACCCTCCCGATCATTTTTTTCATTCATTCGGATCTTTCTTTCTCTCTCATGTCATCTTATCTCCTTGTTTCCGCCCACCATCTCGATATTTTCAAGTTGTATTCTGCCCGCCCACTTCTCCCCCCCCCCCCCCTCCTCTCTCTCTCTCTCTCTCTCTCTTCCCCCTCCCTCTCTTTCTCTCCTTCGTTTTCAATCTCAACTTCATACTCATTAAAATTTTCTATTTCCATCATAATGCACTCTGTCAACTTCACAGAAAGCACAATTTCTCCGCCTTTTCATATTCCCTTCTCCATCCCTCTTTCTCGTTCCCAATCTCTTTCTCCCCATTCCTCTGGCTGTAATTTCGTTAAAAAGCAATCGTCACATCTAATATCATACTTCATCATCATCATGATCATGCAACCAAGAGAGATATAGAAGACCGTATGAACACTTGATGTATTCTGACAATCGTGAACTTTGCATGATTCAAACAAGCATTCCGTATAGAATTGGCATGACAATGCTTTTTTAGTTTGTTTGCAACATATTCCAGGAAGTGAAATTTTAATTTTTTCGACACACCTTTGGCAAATCACTTTTGAAAAATGGCACCTCTCATGTCAAGCAATGAGCTCCCTAACCGAATTACTTGGCTCCAGTTTCATCAACATCACTTGAAAATTATCCCTCTTCTTTCCGTCAGTTATCATGGTTAACACACGAACACCTACAAGGATGCACACTTTCCAGTTTCGATCACACGGTTAAAAAAAAATAATAAGTTTCCCAATCACTATGAGCCCATTGTATTCAGTTTCCTTCCTATTTCAAATTAAACAACAGTGGTTTTCCTGAACTAATAACATTATTCCTGTGAAACAGATCGTTTTTTACCCACAGGTCAATAGATTTACCAATTTTATTTGCTTTTATCACAATCTTCAAAAACCTTCAATTAAATCCTCAGTCCCACATACTGAAAAATTTATTGAGAAAAAAATCAGAGTTGATATGACATTTATCCGACTTTAGCCACCTTATCTCTGTAAAACATTTTCATAACATGTCATCCGAGGAAACCACACGAATGACATTGTTATTCGATTGTCTTTGTATTTGCTAGATTAAAAAAATGTCTCTTTATAGTTTCAGACAAACGTCATCAAGTCTTAAATTTCATCTTAAATATCACAAATTCCTACTTCAAGACATCGAAACATATCGATACATGTTAGTATGTTATGAATATTTCCCATGTGCATTCATAAAGACAATTTGATCCCTTCAAATGCCCCAGCATTATATTTCAGTTTATTTTGAATACACGTATTTTCAGCTCTCACTTTCGACTCGGAATTAGGTTTTGCCAATTTACCTAACCCAGTTGCATTATTTTTTTATTCATTAAATTTCACCAGGGTATCTTTAAATCAACCCCATATTGATGGGAAAAATTAGCTGTCAATGAAGATTCAGTTTACAGCTGGTCTAATGAAATTGTACATTTCATTAATTTTATACTAAAAGAATATCATTTGGCTAGCTGTCATTCGCGATCATTGTGAAATGTTTTAATAACTTAATTGACCTGATTATGCCTTTATGACTTTGTGATGTCAAAAGCTTATCCACTGATTTGGGGGGAAAGGGGAATGTCCGTTTTGAGTAATCATACTTTGCTATCATGAGTTTTATTCATGATATCCATTAACCACATTCCCGTGCCGCCTCCTCCCCACTTTCAAAGTTAATATGACATACCTTATGGACCATGGTCTCCTTCCTCAGTTGCCTTCTTATGCCCCTTCCTTCAAATTTTCGACCCAATTTTCTGAATACTGCCCCTTGTTTGGAAATCCTGGATTCGCCCCTAAATAAATGACAGGTCTATTTGAAGCATCAAAAGAAGGATATGAAAATGATTCACTCGCTAAAGATCATCATGAGTGTATACCATCACGACCTCAGAGCTATTTCCAGCGGAGTTCACTCAACCCAAAAGTGATAAAGTTTAGGTGTTGCTATAAAAATTGGCCACGATGCCTAAAAATTGCCAATTTAGACGCCAAAATGAACGATTCACCCTCCCCTCGAGAGTTAAGTTAAGGTTGATGGACGGCATTCTCAACGCAAGACGAGCATTTAATTTAACCACCAGCCTGTGAGAGCTACAATGAAATTGAAGACTGAACTCATTGCTCAGGAGCAATGGTGAAGCTTATGTGATAATTTGACTAAATGAGAAGTGTTTTCCTTCAATCTGTCACCCATAAATACTCATTCCTTTTCAAGCAAAGCACAGTAACATTGGCAATAGCACTGCTATGACGAATTTCATTCTTTATATTGCTAAATAATTGCCAACCAGCTGCATAAAAAAAGAAGAAAAAAATGGTATGAACGTAAATCCGTGTCGTTTCCATATAACTAAAGAGAGAATATTCTGCGTTACATTTGCGCACTTGTTATACAGTATGTGAAGCATTCATCTATATACATTTGACTAAACAAAAGGATTATGAAATCTGAATTACTACTTTCACAGCAGATCCACAAAACATTACGATGATGATGACTGTATTTTGTCCACCCCTCTCTGTGTCTCACGTTTTAGATTTCATAATACGATGATCCCTCATTTGAAATCAATAACTGCATTAATAAATTGATGAGATTACATTCTGACTGGCTAATCTACTGATTACTATCCTCACAATGGCAGATGAAGGCTTAATCATTATATTATATAATCTGATAATCACTGCATGATAACTGACTGTCGACAGATGTAAGGAAACATAATAACTTTTGTAAGATACCATAAATCATGTAAATAGGGTGAAAAAAGGGAACTTACTTCAGATAGACATGATGAACACAGTTTAAAAAAAAAAAATGGGTTGAAAAATCAACATGGGAGTAAATATGCGTCTATTGGGTGATTTTTCATGCCCAAATTTTGTAATAGTTTGGTCAATCATAATAATATATGATATAAATATTATTATGCAAATATCACGATAGGTGGGCATGCCAAACTTTAGCCACATGGTGGGCATGTTTTACAAACAGTTTTGTTACAATGAATATTATGAATAAACAGACAGACGTACTAATTGATATCAAGAGAGTCGCGCAGAAAGTAGAATGTATGCGAAGGCATATACATTTCACAAGTATTTTTAGCAGGGTCTCATGACACATTTTCAAATTATTATAATGATGGCTGTCTCACTGAACTGCCATTCAAGCATACATTGACTGTCAGCCGGGGTTGAAAGTGCTTTGCAGGTGACTGTCATAGATGACACATACCTAATGGAAAGTTGATGAAGCAGACGAAGCGATGAGCCCGGTCTGATCACCATGGCCATGAAAAATGACAAAGACAATGGAGAGGTGATGCTATCCGTGCCAAGTGGTGTAGATGGGGTGGGGAAGGGGGGGGGGGTTCGGAAGAAAAATCCCTCCACCCTTAAATAAGGGGTGGGACAGTTCGGGGTGGGGCAGTGGAGATTGGAAAGTGAAAAGGACAACAAGATGATATGTGTGCCCTTGCACACACGTCTATCACCAATTCGATCGTCTTTTCCCTCGCATTTAATCCTCTTTGTACACTCTAGAAACCCAAATGTTAAATCCCCATTAAAAGGGTCGAGGAGTGACTACATTTTCAAAATGGCAGATAAGCACTTTTAACATGCTGGATTCCAATCTTTATAGTGTTGAACCCAGCATGTTCAAAATGATAAATCTACCATTTTGAAAACGTAGACACTCCTCGACCCTGTTTAAATGGTGATTTAACATTTAAGACAAAGCCTTCTCAGTGGCTAGCCCCATGCCCGCCACACCTTTGATTGGTGGATGTGCATGGGGTTCAGCTACAGACGACATCACCCCCCCCCCCTTATGGAAATAAGAAAGGCATATCAAAAATGGAGATAATATCCCGGAACTACAGAGGAGATTGGGGCAAGCTAGGCAAATCTGATTCGTAAATTTGAAGCCTTACTATGAACATTTTTTTTCAGTTACAGAATAAAATGCAAAAAATATTTGTCATGATATAATGAAACGTAGTCTCAAGTTAGTTGCAGATCTCCATGACATAATTTTACCCCAAAATAAAGAAGATGCGAAGACCACTCTCCATTTTGAATCCTATGCAAAATCGCCGCCACCCCTTGATACAAGAAACGTCTGGCTATCAATATCGGGATGGAACGCTCCAAAATTATGAGTAAATACTCGTGATGAGTATAGCAGGTATTAATCAGCGCGATTATTAATTAATTTCAATCTCGCTAATGAGCATTCGGCTTCGACAGCAAACAAAGCCCACCACCACCCTTTTCTCTCTACCGAACACCACTTTATTGCTTCTCGATCTTTATTTATCTTTATTGAAAAAGGTGAAAATCAAGGACACTGCTGCTGTGGTATTGCTACAATAATTGAAAGAGATGCTGCCTTCTTCTAAAGATCGCATGTTCATTACTTTCATAAGATGGCCTGCATGTATGACCCTTTTCGGGCTAAGTGGTTCAAGGGTATCGTTGGTTTCTCTTTTATTTATTAATTCACTTCTATTCATTCATTTATTTATCTATTTATTCATTCATTCATTTATTTATTTATCATTATTTTAGGGGGAGGGTTCGTCATCTTTTCCGTTTGGAATCCTACTTACTCATCAGTGAAGCATAAAATGAATGTATCATGTCAAAAGGAAAAGGGAGAGAGGGCGGGAGAGGGGGTAGAAAAGATGATATTGAGAGATAAAAATGTGAGTGATTAATGAAGTAAGAGAGATGTGACAAAGAAAGAGAGGAATAGAGGTATATAAACAGACAGGCAGACGAGGGAGAGAAAGAGAGATAGTGAGAGAGACTGAAAGGGGGAATTTGGAGAGATCTGTGAAGAGTGAGAGAGAGAGAGAGAGAAAGAGAGAGAGAGAGAGAGGGGGGAAAGAAATGCAAATCGAAGAACGCATGAAACAGACATGTCGACGGGTTACCATGACTACCAAGGTAAATTGTCGGTTGGGATATAAACTTGTCTCTATAATCAAGGTATATAAAGAATTCAAACAATTTCCCATTTTACTGTCACACAACCTGGTAATTTTCTTCCCTAAATTCCATTCATGAAAAAATTGGTGAATGACTCATTTTGCTATTAAAGCGCTTTAAAAATATGAATTCTGCTTTCTCAAACTCAACTTATAACCTTTCATGCTCCCAAGCTTATCTTGACCCATCTCTAACCATTATTGGTCACAAGAGCGTACATCATTCTGGTTTTGGTCTAACTACACCCAAATATGCTGGCATGTGAAACTAATCTTCAACCTCCACCTTTTTCAAATGGGAAATTGTTTTACCAAAGACAAACTCCTGTATCTGTCCCCTGATAACGCTGGTCCATGTGGTACAAATTTCGATCCATCAAAATGGTCGCAAAACATTGACCACATTCACCGATGTTTGCCTGATATTTGTGCCACTGTGGTGAACGCGCGGTCAGGACGATATCAAAATGAAACTTATTCTGGTTAAGAAACATAATTTTCTTTCTCCCTCGAGTCTACATTTCTTGGATTTATTTACCGTGTTAATGGGGCAAAATTGGTGACTATCTTTATTTGACTCTTCCTTAGCGCTCAGAATGATAACTGTAACCTTGCAAAGAGCAGACCGTAATGATTTTATCCTTCCATTCAGGAATTCTACTCATTATTGGACGGTGATATTGGCGCCTAATAAAACTGGAAAAGTGTGTGATCGTGCGGCAGGTATATCAGAAATCAATCGTTTCTACAGCAGCCACATAGGCATGCACTATTCTGCATAAACATGATAAAGGTATTGAGATTTGACTCTGTACACAAGAGACCAACAATACCCGATTATCTTTCATACAATAAGACTTTGAAATATAGATACGACACATTATGGTATGTTATTTGCATTGTGATGGGTGAATAACTTAGTGTAAACAGTGAAAATGTGGATTTTCTTTCGAGAGAGAGAAAAATACCCTTAACCGTGAACATTATTTGAATGGTGAAATGCAGGATAATGCACGTTGCTAAACTAGGAGTGAAAATGGCTCTTGCTGTATACAGGTGCATTGATTATGAGACAGAGATAATGCTCAATCTTACTAAAGCTTTATCAGGTTTATCGGAAAAGTTATATGCTGTTCAATTCGTGTTAGTAATTAGAATAGATTCATAATTGTAATCAAATGATCCAAAGCACAGTTTATGGTACTACAAACTGCTACTGCTTTAAAATCATTTTATACAGAAAACTGCAGATTATACAACATCCTTACTTAGTTCTGCTTTGAACAAGGATTAAACAAATTAGGAACGGCTTGAAAGATGAAAGTAACCACAGAGATAAAAGTATTAAGGCTTTAGTCTCTGGTCACAATATTGAAATGAATAAAGATGTTTGACAAGATTCGGGGGGAAAAAAAGAAAAGCACGAAGTTCCTATTTTTTGTAAATATGTTTACAATTTTTTAAACGTACGATTTTGGAAAGTAGGCAAACTGTAACAACATCATCAACAAGATTGTAAGGTTATGGCAGGGAGGTGGTTATGGACTAATTTCCCTTTAAAAGTGGGCTAAACAGGTCCTCCCTTTTCCTCTCCCGCCTGCCCTCTCCATCCTGTATCCGCTATGAGGGGGTCTTCCTCCACCATGTCACATCACGCAGTGAATGTTAACATCACAGTCACACTGACCTTTCCAAAGCTCCATCGTATAGTAAGCCCCCCCCCCCCCCCTTTGTCCAGGCAGTTGGTTGCCAGGTTGAATCCGACCTAGCTCGGCTCAGCTCGTAGATAGATCGGGAACAAATCGGGAGCAATTCTGGAAATATCGAGACTAGCAATGCCGCACGAGCATTTTATTTTATCAAAAGTTTGGATGGGGGGTTGGACCCAATATCTAGCTCGTCAGAACTCGTACACAGCCCGGAAATATCTCGGGATAGTTCGGCAATACTCAAGAGGATTTTAATAAGTTCGAAATAACTGTAAAGATTAACCCTGATAGCAAATAACTGTTTAATACTCATTCTGTTGATATGTCTATCAGTGGACGCCCCTAAATGATTATCTATTAATTTATCTATCTATTCATTCATTCATTTTCATTTCATTTTTGAAATATTATTCATTAATTTCTTGTCTTTTATTTTATTTTATCTTATTTTATTTCGCTTCACTTTATTTCATCTTTTTATTTATCATTTGTTTATTTATCTATTTATTTACTTATTTATTTATTCTTTTTGGGGGTAGGGGAGGTTACGGCCGATGACTGAAATTAATCTTTTAACCACTGGTGTCGGTTGAAGAGGGGTACTACCCTATATATTGAGAAAATGCCATATTCATTTGCGCACTGATTTAAGGATGGTCAAATGATCAGATAATAAAAAAAAACGCCTTCTTTAGCCGCCATGCTGACTAGTCCTGGTAATCCTACCTTTAACATCTAAGTATTTTCGTCCCCAGAAGTGCGTCTAAAATAGACAGAAGTGCCCATTTCTCTAAATGTCAAAAATCTTTTATAGGGGTCCTTTAAACCTCTCTGGGGTAAAGCCATTACCTACTTCTCTCATTAGTTGCTTCCTTTCCAGGCTTTAACAGATACCTGCCGCTTACCTTGTCAAACTTTTTTTCGAAAAAAAAAAAAATCAGGGTCCAGATCGTCAGTTTTTAATGTGTTTGTTCCACTCACACTTCCACGTAATTAACCAAAAGCTGTTATTCTGTGAATTTGTGGAAAGTAAAATTTATTTTGTCAGCGTAACCTTATAGAGGAAAGAGGGGAGGGAGTATTCAAATTCAAAGTGCAAGTCTCTTATTCACAAGGTGAATTTTCATAAATTCTTCACAGTCATGTCTGTTATTTTCCCCCCGATTTTCTAATTTATAGGGTTACTTTTTCAGCGGATATTAGATATAAATGCAGTAAAGCACAAGGAGCTTCATTTCAATTCAAAATAAATTTCTTCAAAAACAGGAAATACAATTTCGAATTTATTTATCTCGAGGTTATATTAACATTTGTGTGTCTGTTTGTTATTTAAGATTAATTGTACCGGTTAAGAAACAAAACAAAAAACAAAAAAAAACAAATATAAAAAGTATTTGCTCTTCATTCTTTCATTCTGTACGAGTAATTGTCTAATGTTTGTGCTGAAAAAAAAAATGCAGTGGCATTTAATAATTCACGTTTCATATGTGACCCTGTTGTTACTGAATATTGCTCGAAAAAAGCTCAGCTTTACAATAATGTCGCTAAAAAGTATCGAAAAACCTTTTAGGAGGAAAGAAAATCATATCAAACTAAATCAAATTATTCAACGTCACTCGCTTGTGTTTTGTTTATGTGCTGTTCACTAATCAACCGCAACCCTCGAACAATGCTATGATGATAGAAATAATTTTGGGAATGAATGAAAAATGCCAAATGCAGATGGGGGTAACCGCACGTATAGATATTTTGTATTTTTGCTGGCATTTTGTGAAACTCGTTCAGTGGAAGACAGATGAAATTTTATGGTCAATTTTGAAACAAAGAAGTAGTGAAACGATGTTGTGTTTTATATAGATAATTATATTCAAATGTCATATTCCATAAATGTTTTAATTCACACTTATGACCTACAGAGATATTTCTTGAATTTGATAAATAATAATATTTAAAAAAAAAGGAATGCATTTGTTCATAAAGCAAACATATAAGAGAGACTCTTTTGAATGTTGAATTTACTGGGAATATTAGATGCCACCACACTGCGAGCTTTGAAAAACTATGAACATGATGAAGAAGGGTGACAGAGCGAGAGAGAATTGGAGTTGTATGTATGTCTTCAGTAATGACCGGGAGAAAATAAAGAATATTAACCCCAAAAAGAAAAGACAAAATATGTCAGAACAATATAAGGATGTTCAGGCCAACATACGTAATGTGATTCACACTTTAACATTGATATTGGAAATTCATGCTCACGGTCATGGAAATTTTATTTTCATCTTATATTTTACGAACTCATTTCCACACAGGACAATTCAATGGAAAAGATTTGATTGAAATTGGTTCAGTGGATAAAACTGTCCATTTCTCCATTCACTGTCCATCCTTTGGGACGGTGACCCCCTTAGTCCTCTTATATCGGTCAACTGGCCTCGGACGCGCCACAAAATAGGCTCTACAGTTTGGTCATAATGAAAAACGATGAATTCATTTTTTGCCTAACCGCTTACTTTCCATATAGATTGACAAGATTTCGTTTGCTATTATAATGTAGGGTGTTTTGTGCTTGAAAAAAAAAACAAACAACAGCATCAATAATAACAACAACCAAAACATGCAGCTAACAATAGTTTGCCCTTCACTTCAAACGTGTGAAAGTGAATGAATTGAATTTTCATTTCACTTTCACTCGATTAATTGCGATGTTTAAACATGAGATAGTGATACTGAATTGAAATTAATTGCCTCCAAGTACTACCTCTCATCTCCGTTTCCTCATGGTGCATGACTGTATTATGATGCATTCATGATCATGTACACCTGCAGTGATCAATATCATTTCTTTTTAGATGTTTTGGAACAGTATAATGAATGAACACATTGGTGCATTTCAAAACACCACTGAAATACCTCAAGTAAAGTTCAAATTTACCATCTTAACAGTGTATATTTTCAGAAATTGAGCCCCCCCCCCTGCCCTATCCCCTATAGGCCTACCAGTATCTGCTCCTAAATAAAACTACATCGTCAGATCGTTCAAAGTGATTACACACGGGTACAATTTTTTTTTTTATATATGATCGAGAATAGAATTCTAAGAAGAATAACATTAAAAATCTGATGATTTTCAATCGAAATCAATGCATTTGGGCTAATTTTCTCATAAAAAGTCGAGAGTTGACCAAAAAATTGAGTATGAGGTATGACGTTAAAAATGGGTACCCAGCTTCGCGCATTGCAGTTGTGCTGCGCGCTAGACTGTACAATATGTATCAAACCTTGCGCGTATTTTGCTAGAACTGCGCGACAAGGTACCCACTTTGACGTCATTTTGACGTCAAAGTGGGTACCCAGTTGAAACTGGGTCACAGCTGAGGGGTCAAAAATATCCTGAAATCTTACCACACTGGGGGGTTTCCTTGGCAACACGACTTTCTAAAAAAACTTTAGGCAGATGATTTTCTGCTAATAAAATCATGCTCTTTTAAATGAACTAGCATTGTTTCAGCATTTAACCTTTAACCTTTAAGTCCGTTCTGCTCGCGTATTAACTGATTGGCTACTGGAACAGGACCCATGGGAATATACATGTATGATTACTGTAGTCAACGCGTGAAAGAATAATTTATAATCACGCGATTTATATTATTTAACATCTCATCCATCTACCACAGACAGAACTATTTTACCCCCATGAAGTAAGTGTCAACCATAAGGCTGGAAATTAGGATGAAATTCGAAACACATGTGTGTTCCAAGATATTCAAGTAGCCCCTTATGCCGAAGATACCTCATAAAAACAATAAGGCTACTCAGAGACAGAAATTATACCCAAAAAAAAGGCGAAGAGAGGAGGAGAGAGAAGGGTTAACAGCCATTTCCATGATTATAGATAGTTTCAAGAAAGAGATATCCACCAAAAAACAATAAGACTGTCCCTGAGAGTGAGACAGAAATTCCAGAATAACATTGGAAGAGAGGAGTGAGAGAAATAACAGCCTTTTCACCAAGTTCACAGATCGTTCCAACAGATACACTCCCCTGGTAGCACGACCCACAGGAAACCCTGTATTACAGTCTAAATTGTAGAAGGTCATGTCCAATTTGTCTGGACATATCACTGTCAACAGCTCTATATTCCTCCGGTGAAGAACTCAGTGACAAAAAACATCTCACACATACAAGAGGGTTGTACAACACAATCATGCCCCGGTGACAATTACCCCGCATTAGGTTCCCCCTAGTAACCGAATTCATAATCGTAACTTCGACTCTGAACTAATCGCGACAGTATACCTTACAACTGATAACCAATCTTAACCCTTACTCAAATATAAAAGCTCTTGCAGGAACAATGAGGGTCAAGTAGTGTTATTGCTGTTACATGTAATAGGGTGCTCCAACCAGGATGTCAAGCATGTGTTAAGTGAGTGCGGGGGGGGGGGGGGGAAGACGAGGTCGAGCCAAGTTCTTTTCACATTGACTCCCCCTTTTGTCTTTCTCCCCTTCCACCTTTCAATTTATAGGCATGTGCCATCCCCTTGCTCTCTGCCACGCCACCAGTACCTCCCATCGGAAAAACAGACAGTAAATACCCCACTACCCCCTCGTGTAACGAAGTAACCCATGAGAACAGCGACTCAACATCCTCCTCCCGAAAAGTAACAACGATCAACTCTTTTCTAAGAGTTAAGATAAAATGGCCATTGTCAAGGCGCAACTTTCCATACTCTCCCTTCGTCTTGGATATTCTGAGTGACACTCGTATACCTTGATCCATGACCAACATGATATTTCTGTAAAGGCTATGTACAGATCAAGAAATACTGTGTCAATATACCAACTTCCCTCCAAAACCTATGGGAGGAACAGCCCAAAAATCCTCTCACCAAAAAAGCAACAAGGAACTAATCCGGTCTAAGATTTGAGGTCACTGATCAGGGTCAAGACACAACGAACCATATTTACTAGCCCCTTCTTGCCCAGCGTCTTGAACATCACAGATGACACTTGCATCGTGACCCTTGACCTACATCGTATTTCTCAATACCCTCTGACATAGGTACTAGTATGTAAAACAAGCCTAGCCATTCTACTTTCACGTATCAAATCGTTCAAGTAAAGAGATTTAAGAGTATTTAGACATGTTAGAATTCTTATCATCCACCATGAATTTCCTTTTCATGCTTGTGCACTTCGGAAACCAATCTGATCTGCGTCGTAC
Organism: Echinometra lucunter; assembly: GCA_029962745.1. Taxonomy (NCBI): domain Eukaryota; kingdom Metazoa; phylum Echinodermata; class Echinoidea; order Camarodonta; family Echinometridae; genus Echinometra; species Echinometra lucunter. Next base: position 25,598,624 of record CM057161.1, on the reverse strand, counting down.
ATGTAGGTATTTTTGCTTTGTTCTTTAAACTTTCCTGCTCTGAAATGCCACCAACTTTTATCTCAGCACACATTTTCTGGAATCTCGTTACTCCAAGGAAAATTGTTATTTGTTCAATAATTTGTCTGAACTAAAAGTCTTCTTAATACGAAATTATCATTTTGCCCCTGCTCATGATTTGGATATAGATTATTGGTTACAAAAACACAGAGAAGAAGATACTTCTCGAGTCTGATATAATCATTTTCATCTCAATACACGTTTCCTGAATCCAGTTACAGTACTATTAAGGAAAATGTAATACGCTCCATAAATCAGATTAACTAGATGTCTTCGTAATGAGAAAATAATACTGAAATCCTGTTTAGCTTTTAGATACAAATATTTAATCAAAATATTTTGACATCACAGTCCATCATAAGTGATAAAAAGAGGAAAAAGAAGGCCACGTAATTCATATCAGTTTCACTCGTGAACTCACATAATGAGTAAAGAAACATGAAAGTTAATTTGAGGTTGTTATCTAAGAAATAAAAACAAACCCTTGTTATGGAATCATAAAAACAGGAGATCGGTGGCCGGGAGGGAGATTATTATTGTTGTTTTAGTTTATTCAGCTTTACAAACCAACCATAAAAATATAAAATGTCATTGATCTGACAAAATTTTTACTCGAAGTCCACTAAGGAAAATACACCGCAAGAATAACAAAACAAAGAAAAAAAAACAAAACAAGGGAGATTGGAGGGGAACATAATTTATAGCCAACATAATTATCGCCTTTTTTCAAACAAACCAAAAAAAGAAAACAAATAAATAAAAGACTGCTATAGAGCAATGAAACCGCCCCCCCCCCCAAAAAAAAAAAAGATTTAAAAAAATCTTAAAAGGAAAAATAGGAATGTAAGTTTTTGGTGTGGCAAAATCATCATCATATTAATGTACTTTACAAGATAAGAAGTAAACCACGGAAAGAGCTATTTAGAACTGTTCTTAATTAACTAAAATCAACATGATCAAAGGAACCAAAATAAGGCTGCGGCTAGAGCAAAAAAAAATCTTGTAAAATCTGAACTTGGGCTTTAAATGGGGGCGACAGGGTAAATAAGTGGGAGGGAGGGGGATGTGGTAAGCCAGGTGTAAAAGGATCCGTGAGAACCCTCTCCTTCGGGAATATGGGCACGTTATGGCTTTCACTTCACTGTTGAAACTGTTCCTCCGATTACCGTGTTACAAAATGCACTTGAACAATCGCTGGAATGGCTACGGGGGAAACCTTTCCCCGATCAAAAAGGGCAGTTTACGTCAAATTGAATCTCGGCAACAATATTTTGAGGGTTTAATAAAACTCCTTCCTTTGACCTCATTTCTGATGTTTTCTTTTAGAGAGGGGTGGTGAAAGTGATTTTTCGATGAAATGTTTCCTTCTGAGGTCATCATATGCCAACCTATCAGGTTTGTTAAGCTTTATTACATTAACAGCTTCATAAGCAGGAGAAGGTCAGAGTATTTGGAGACAGGGTACTAAATAGCAATGATGTACAGATTAGGTAAATGTATTTGTATGCAAAAGCTTCGTAGTACAAGCCATGACGGGCATGGTGGCTCAATTGATAGAGCGTCCGCCTCATGAACGGGAAGTCGTGGGTTCGATCCCCGGCCTAGTCATACCAAAGACTTACAAAATTGGGACCTTCTGCCTTCTAGCCAGGCGCTCAGCATATAAGAAAGGAGAAGGGTAATAATAGCATATTATGTTATGCAGGGCCCGCTGGAAGATCAGCTGATAGCTGAAGTGGCTACCCTGGGTAAATAAGAGTTATTCTTCTTCTTCTTCTTCTTCTTCTTATTATTATTATTACAGTTTTATACTCAAGTTCTCAGTTTCTTTAAGGTTTTTAACACCTTAAAAGTATTGATCTTTAATCTTTTGATGCATGATGAAATTACATAGCAACTATGATCTCCTATGAAAATGATTTAGATAAGATGAAAGAAAACAAAAATTAAGAGTAGAGTTTACTTTATTGCTCCTCCCGATGCTTCAAACCAACTGAAGGCCGACTTTCATTTTCGTATCTACATTTAGATTAGAATGATCAAAAGTGTCTGCAATTTTTTTCCTGGCGTTTCATGTCACTGTAAGGAAAACATATTTAAACAAAGGGGACCTATATTTCAAAGGAAAGCGAGGAATTTTATAAAATATTTTTTGTTTTGTACTTTGAAATGGAATAATGAATCAAGAAAAGGCACAGTACTTCCCTTTCATCATGCTTATACCAGGCAATGATCTCAAAGGCTATAATACTTGACTAAATTCTCATACCTGCAGTAAGAATGATAGCAATATTTACATAACATACATGCTTCGTAAAGTAAACGTCAGTGAGTTACGGGGGGGGGGGGGCATCCATGCATTCTAAATGCAGTCTATAGCGCAAAATACATGTTATTACATTGCCCCGTTCACAGCAACTCGTTCATAATAGGATTGCCCTTGAGCAGTGTATCAATTATGTATACAAGAATGGTTGATTTAACATGCAATATTGGATTATCATATGGACGTGCTGCTGTAGGCCTAGAAAGCTTTCTACACCGTACGACTAAGGACACAACATGGATTTTTTCCTTCTTAACAGGATTCGAAAACGGCAACCATCCATTATCTATCTTAATTGGACAGAGAGGCTGATAAAGGTCTCTCCAGTTTTATTTTAAGAGCAGAAACTTTCAATCTTGGAATCATATTTGCTTCAGAGAACACCACGAATACAATACCCTAAACAAACTTCCAAACATGTATGTATGTTTAATCAAACATTTTCATTCAACGTTTGAATATAAAGGATCTATGATGCTGCTATCTATTCTCATTCAAAGAGAGGCTGAATAAGGTCTTTCCGAGTCTTTTTCCTGTTATAAGGGCAGAAACGTTTGATCTTGAAATCAAAATTACCTCGGAGAATATCACCATGATCACGTACATATACAAATCTAAAATCTTTAAACATATTTATTTAGAATGTAATTATGTAGCTGTGCATAAATTGTATATCATTATAGACCTATAACCAGATAAAAATATTGTCATCTAACGTCTGAATAAGTACCATGACACACCAAGAAAAAAGAAATACAGAATGATGTTAAAGTTAGTCAAGAATGTAAACAGAGTAATCATTTAAGGAAATTGCTAATTAGCTTCGAAAAAATTGGCTATAACCAGGACAACAACATGCTCTATTAACTTGACGTCACCATGTATTATATATAACATTGCACCGAAACTTAGGTTAATCATGCCATTAAAATCGGTCCTTGAAATTAAGTGTTTTGCAAAGGATAGATTGATAAATAACAACCTTTTTTCCAGCAAAATACTCTCGGAAAAAATACTTTGTTGCTCTTTCATTTTTATTTTTTATTTTATTTTTTATTTTTTTTGCATTGGCACAAATTTCAGCGAATGTGCATTTCAATAGGAAAGAATGATCTTCATAAAGGAAGAAGTCGATTTAGCAAAAACAAAACAAACACACATTGTGCGGAAAACCCTTTATTCAGGTAGTTTAAGATTGAAGCAGAAGGTATTACAGTATCCAAACGACAAGCATATACCTATATCAAATAATAACAAGTATAGTGATAGTAAGAACGCGTATGGGAAGCTTTCTGGTGAGCCGAGGGGGACAAAATACCAATTTAAGGGTCTATCATCCCCTCTTAGGCAAGCATAGAAATGTTGATTGGATTCGACTATGCGGATGAGACGATTCATCGTTTAGGGTAAACCATTACCTGGCGCCACCGTACGCATTATTCATATCAAAATCTAGTTTAAAATGCATTTGCATTTGGTTTTGCATTTAGATTGGCCCATAACCTATTCTTAGGCATTTAAAAAGGGGGATATTTTGAAAACTTTCTACAAGAATTGACGTAAGACATGAGTGTCTTGAGATTTTCCTAGTTTAGAGACCTGTGAAATGTGTTGAATTAAACAACATGTGTACGAAAATATTTATTAAATATATTCCACTAAGATGTTAAATCTAATTTTGAATAAACAGATAAAATAAATCAATCACGTCAAGTATACCAATAGAAATAACACATAAATACAAGTTCAATTCAATGCATGTAGTCATAATATGCCTTTCTACACAATAGACAAATACCAGATGAGTACAAATGAGACAATTGGATATCCTCAATTTATGAAAACAGATGCTCACTCCATTACACCATCAATAAAATATGCTTGATCTTTTATACCATATAATTATTATTATCATTTTTAAAAATGCCATTTGATTTTCGTTCTTGAACTGCGATGACTCAAACAGTCCATAGTTATGACTTCTTGAGAGGACTCATTTCATTTTATGACTCCTGTAGATCGTGTAGAGATAACGAAACATTATAAAGACTCTGATTCCAATAATTCATAAAATATTACTGAAAATGCCAGTGATTACTTCATGACTCACTACCCACCGTTCAAATTATGAGCAAGCCAAGTCATTTTGATGTATCAGAAAAGTCATGATTAGTGTAAAAACGATTATGGGGCTCATTATACTTCTATAATGCACTTTCGAAAAGATGGTCTGTTTGAAACAAAGCATAATACTGGAGTTTCATTTCCTGTTCCTGATGTCGCGATATGCTGTATATATATATATATATTCAGGTCAGATGGTGCATCTTGTAGTGGGATAAGAATTTAGAGAAATGTAAGTAAGTGACTTCGAAGATGATGATCATAAATAATCATATATTCCTGAAATCTTCTTCTTGTTTGTATGCACGTTGCGAGATAATAATACAGGTTGCCATCTGCTTTATATCATATAGGATTAATATTCTAATCCTAGGTTTAGTCTTCCAATAATCTATTGTTACATGAAGAATATCTACATTATAATTGAAACGACGAAATATTGACTAATGATTATTTAAATCATTTTTAAGATGCAATATATACATACGAAAAAGAGCTAGCTCGTTACAGATTTTATAATAAGAACCCACCCCTCCATGCAAGTTTCCTATATATACATACAAAAATGAGCTAGCTCGTTATAGATTTTATAATAAGAACCAACCCCTCCATGCAAGTTTCCTATATATACATACAAAAATGAGCTAGCTCGTTATAGATTTTATAATAAGAACCAACCCCTCCATGCAAGTTTCCTATTTGTCTGTATCATTTTATCTCTATTTCTCCCGTCTGTCTTACGGTCTTTTTGCCCGACTCCCCTTCTCTCTTTCTCTCTCTCCTTCTCTTTCTTTGTTTATCTTTATCCTTCTATCCCTCTCCTTTCTCTCCCACTCCCTCTCTCTCTCTTCTCCCCCGCATAATACTCTCTGTCCCCCTGTTCCCTCTCCCTTTATCTATCTCGCTCTCTCTCTCTTTCTCTCTCATCTCTCTCACTTAGCAAACAAAAATATTTATTCTGGAGCACTCATCGGATGTTTCCACTCATATATCTTGTTTGACGAGATAATTGTCATGGTAATTGAATCTGTTTATTCAAAGTCACCTTTTGAAGTTGACGTTGTTCATTATGGGTTGAGTATTCGGCAAATCTGATCGAGCGATACTGTTACAATTCGGCTATACCAACCTGCTAAAGCATTGCTAATTTTCTCAAAATAGTTTACTACGATGCTAGAACAGGGCTTGAAATACACTATATAATATAGTAAATGTAAAAATTTCGTATAAGGTACATTTATTTCCAAGACCGATGAAACGTTTCAAACATACCAGTGTACAAGACAGTATACAACAACACTATTTTGAAAAGTTCATTGAAAAAGCACCCAGTGCAATCAAGACAATGTTATCGAAAAGAAAAAAAAAAACACTGTCTCGACACTTCTATAAATCCACGTTCCAGTCGTACATGTAAGTCTTCCATTTTTATATCGATATTCTGGAATAATTAAATGTATTAATTTTGCCAGGTATATATACTTTATTTTACAACATCAACTAGAAATGCGCATTTCTGATGTATCCCTCTGTCATAACTTTTACTTAGATCCTAATAACACTGTATGGACGAAAGATTGTCCGATTAACATGCTTACACAGAGATTATGGCAAGGTTTGTCCGTCTGTGGCGCTGGCGTAAATCCGTAAATCCGTTTCGAGGAGTAGGGAGGGGGGGGGGGGGGTGATCGAAATCTTTTGTCAAAATTTCCAGCGTAATGGACGTGGACCGGAGATTTCACTAAATATAGTCGGAATCATCTGGACCTTCTAATCTTATCTCTGATTTTTTAATAGCATTTTAAACTGAAATACAGTCGTTTATGATATATTTATCAAAAATTTCAACAAAATGATTGATTAAAATGTTATTTCTTCATTTCTTCTTTGGAAGGGGGGGGGGGTACACAACCCTCCTTCTCTAAAAAACTTGGGGGGGGGGTGATATATACCACCATCCCCCTGGCATTTACGTCAATAGTTTGTGGGTTTGAAGTCTTGCGAAACTGTCAAAGCTCTTGTTCAAGCATCGTCTATTATGGCCAGAGAAGTCTTGTCAAAAGCAGACTCATGCATTGTATTCGGGAACGTTACAATTTCTCATATTGGGTTTTGTGTAGTCCATTGAGGTGTACCTCCCTGATGCGTCCATACAGTTTTTCCCGATTTATCTGATAATATCAGTGGCATATTAAGCCAAACATTATGGGGGGGGGGGGGGCTGACGTCTCTTGCCCGAATATAAACTGCCAAAATAATGTCCAATTTTTGCAAATAAGTAAGACTAGAAATCCAAAATCTCACCGTTTTATAATAAAATTGTGTAATGTTTTACATTGAAACTTTCAATTTCCCATCGTCTTGTTCCTTTTCACCTTCCCTTCTGGCATAGAACTTGGGGGAGGGGGATATGGGGGCGGCAGACAAAACCGCCCCACCCCCCCCCTCCCAGTACGCCAGTGATTAGTTTCAATGCCGTCACTATTTCTCAACGTCTGAAAAGGGTCAGAATTTAGTGAGCAAAAATTTTAAATTTTTGATCGGACTAGAAAAAGATTTGTTTATCCGTTCTTGTTGTTATAATCATTTTAACCGATAAGTACAAGATTTAAAATGTCATCCAAAATTAGATGGTAGTCGGATTATAGTATGTGCGGTGACTTATACTCGAATAACGTTTACATCGTTGCATGTCGTATGTATATTCATTCTACGCGACACTCCGTCTGATACATTTACTTTGAATAATGGTGCTTTGCTATAATATGACTAAAAAGGTGTTGTATACCCGAATGGAGTATTTGTGAAAAGGCTCAACGAAGCTGAAAGGGCAACTCGTTGAATGCAGTTTGTCCGAATGAAGCTGTCTTGTAACAACAATCACTAGGCCCTTTTACACGCAACCAATTCAAGTGTACCGCTCTATAATCATAATGATATATGCGAACAAATCTCTTCGGCAAATTACCCCTATTGATAAGTGAATCAATTTTCCCCAACCCTAAAAAGTGCACTTCGATGTATATTGCCAGAGTTCACAGATCTGACAGATATTTGTAAAGACATAACAGTGATAGAAATTATCGGACTGATGAAGTGTTTGGACTTGCTTTTCGAGCGGAAATATTTAGACATTTTGAGTTCAACAGTGCAGGGCAACAGTTTATTTATCTTAAAGCTACACTCTTAAAAATTTCGGGTCAGATTGACACGGAAAATAGTCCGTTGGGGCCACACTCCATTCCGGGTCAAAATATGACCCGAAACAGGGTCATAAATACTTATTTCTAGGTCACATTTGACCTTATTCTAGGTCATTTTTACTCTATTCTGGGTCATTTTTACCCGGAATGGAGTGTGGCCCCAACGGACCATTTTCCGGGTCAAGTCTGACTCGGAATTTTTAAGAGTGTAGATGGTGTGACAGTACATTCAACATTGGTACGTTTTATACAAATAAAATCCAGATCCCGCCGCGACCAGTTCAGAGAATTATAAAAATTGAGGTCAATATATTTGAAAACAGGGAACAGTGAACTGCCCTCAGTGAAGTATTTCCATTTGTAATTACAAGTGTAATTCAGAGTGGGAATTTCTATAATAAATATCTAAACAGCAATGACCCCCCCCCCCCCCAGAAAAAAAAACTTTGGAAAGAATGCTCATTATAATATCATGGCAAACAAATTTGACATCTACACCCTACAGACATGACAGATGAACGAAAGAGACTGATGGTTTTGATTACATATTTTTCCTTCTACGTAAAACAAATGATTCATACACTCTCACTTTCTTGTTTAAATGATTCTTAACATGCTCAAGACATGCAAGATAACTATTAATGTAAAACTTCCAAAGCAACCATGGCAGCGACATGGAATCAATTTTTAAAGAATTAATGCTTTCCTGAATTGCTTTCAGCAAAACAACATTTATATTTATTAACGAAACCGATTCTTGACAAAAGGTCAAGTATTCTCAATTAACATGTAATCAGTCATATATTTCTTCCTGTCTCTAAGCATATTATCGATCTATAATGATGCATGTGGTTTCTCCACATCACAACTTTTGAAATAATGTCACAGCGATCTTTCCATTTTATTGTTATTTTTTATTGTCCGTTCTATTGTTAATATTTTCTTATCTTTATTTCGTTCATTTTTGAGGGGGTGCCTTTTACTATTCGTTTCTTCCATCGTGATTTGAATTACTAGTATACAGCTTAGCTTGCTATCAGCTGGTATTCCTATAGATGAAAACGCTCTATTTACCCTTATGATAATGTGATTGAGTTCCAAACATGAAAGGCAATATAATTATATACTCATAACAAGGATATAACATTTTGTGAAGACACACAAGACTGACAGAGTGATCCTAGTAAACCATCGAATCATCTCTAAAACATAAACTACCAGCAAATTCATAGTATACTGTGCCAACAAGATCATGGTTATGACTACATGTACTACCCGTCCCAGGTACTTAAAACTAATTATACCATGTTAAATACATAACAAAGACCTAGATATTAAAAGCCAGAAGGACATATAAGCTCATTTACTTTAGTACAGAGTTAAGGTCTTCTGACGCTTACAGATTCTTTTCTGTCACGCGAGAAAACTCGTAATTGATTTTTACTATCTATTTTGACTGGTATAATAACTTACTGTTATTGATGCAATCGGGCATGACAGGTCAGATATGAATTTTCTTTGTTGGCTCTCATTTCATTTAAGGAGAGAAATGGGTTAGTATATCAGGGACATCGATCTACATGTAATACGGCTTATGCCTGTCTGTTTATCGGGGGAGGGGGGTGGGAGGAAGTGGTTGAGATTTTTTTCCGCATCATGAAGTATCGGTAGGCTGATCATCGAAGATTCTTTTAAACCGTCAGACATAATGATATACATGATGTAGTTTGGTATGACAAAACTATTTCTGTCATTCTATGGACATAACTAAATTCTTTATTTCGCATGCAGTGCTATCAGGCGCAGTATAAAGGTGATAAATCAATTAATAATTCATACAGGTCAGGGAAACTGTCAGTCTTGATTAAAAAAATCTGGCTGATATTCAATGACCAAGGTTATTTCATCATCGAACATTATTGTTTTGAGGCCTGGTTTCAGCAGTACATGGCGACATGCACAAAACGATTTCACCGTGGAGATGGTAGAAATGTCTCGCGTATATTTCAACTTGTACGTGTACGTGTTTGTTTTCAAGAGCAATTCACTTCTCGTCTATAGGCACTCGTACTCCATTTGGCGTTTCATGGTAAATCGATTTCCGACACAGGGCGTTGCAAAAATACAGATCTGGAGAAGCAAAAGTTAAAACTGGTGATCAATTATGTAAGAAAAGAGGTTCTTTATCTCGCTTCATTGTTACTCGAAATGGGATTACTTGACTCATTACAGGGATATATTGAAGGTACAGACTTACAGTCCATGAACTAAACACAGTGTCCATACTGTTTCCCTCGTAATAACCAACTCGTGAACTGTCTGTGACCATACTGGAGTTGCCACCTTAACTACTGACCTATGATGATTACAATATGAAATGAAAGTACCAAATGACTATTGTTTTTAAAGATATGTGTAAAGGGCCACGTTAAATCTGAACTGAAGTCAGTGATGTAGTTTCGTGGCAACGTCTGATAAAAGAGGACAATAATCATTGTAAATCTTTGGAAGTGAATTCCTATATTACGAAGTTAGAGCCTGAATTGATGGTCAATATCCTGAAATCAAATAAGGCTGATCTCGTTCTATCAATCGTATTTGAAAACTTAGGATTATTTGGGAACTGTAATCAGATTTCTGATATACCCAGACCCAGAGGAATTTCGGACCCCCACCCAAACTCCGCCCCCTCAAAGCTGGGTTTCTTTAGAGTATAATTTGGGAGGAATACATGATATGAAAGACAGAGAAAATGACTTGTATTAATTCTGACCCACCCCATATCTATTAAAAAAAACCCAAACATAATTAATAAACTTGAATCCGTACTATGGTACCTATACTATAGCTTAACGCTATTCGAGTTCACTTCGTTTTATCAAACATACCAAATTAAACCATTGTCTAGGTTGACTGTACAACAAAAGAGCAACGCGAATGTGAATAAAAAAGCAAGGTCCATTGGGGACGCAATCGATGAGTTGTGGCTTTGGAAATAGCATCGTAAACAGGTGCCTGGATAAACGCGAAGATTTGAGGACTCCAAAAACCTCGGGATTCATCTCGTATATAGGAGTTGAATTTGAAGAAAATGGAATGGAAGATCGAGAGGAACAAAAAAAATGGCACATCAATTCGATTATACAATTTAAAAAAAAATGGGCTGCATTCACTTCTTCAATCCCCTCTCTTCAACTTTGGCATGTTCCTAATTGCAACTCAGGCCCCAACTTCAGAGTGAAGTTCAGACCTATATCATGAATATAGCCCTACACCTAACGTTAAACCGAACAGGTCCTTGACGGAATAAGCCCAAAGTAAATGACTGCGGAATTATCATTCTATACCCCTGCCCCCCCCCCCCCAAAAAAAAAAAAACCCACCCCAGTAAACTGTGTACATGGTGTAGGGGGATACCTCTCGAGTTAATCATGATCATTTGAGACGTTCATTATATACGAATCGTGATACAATATGTAAGGAGATGCAGAAATTTGAAGAGATGGTGTTATAAAGCCATTTTGATATTTCGTCATACTCAGATAATGGTATTTCTAAATAAAATAAAAAGAGGCAATGGCTGAATTCATTCTCACAAGATTTAACGGATACAATATTGCATGGTGCATGGATGAAATGTCATGCGTTGACATGCATTTCCGAATATTGTGAGGATTGCGAGGTTACAAGGGGTCGTCACAGGGTGAATGGTAACAACACGTATCATATTTTCAGGTGGGGAGCGTAGTTACATATTTATAATCACGCTGGGATACTAATTCCTCCCAGCTGAGCACTTCATGAAAATTCTAAGACTGGCGTATGCAGAGGTTAGCTTAAGAAGGGGCAGAACATTGAGGTAAAGGCCATCTACACGTACAGTGCAGCAAGAAAACACAATTTTGCAGGCCCTGGATGGGGTCTGAGGAAATGGTAAAAGCTCGTATGGATCCGGCAGGTCCATTAATGGCAAGAGAATCCCCCTTTCAGTTTTGTTTTAAGGTTTTTTTTTTTTTTTTTTTTTTTTTTTTTTTTAATAGATATATGCCACATTTGGTGGGTTTATTGTAATCGATGACCTCCAACTAATTTCATCCCAGCAACGCGACATCATGAATACATGTATATATATATATATATGTGTGTGTGTGTGTGTGTATGTGTGTATATATATATATATATATATATAAAATTATAAGCCGCCATTTTGTGTGTGTGTGTGTGTTGGTTGAAACACCGTCATGGAGCTCAACTCTCATCTACCCCCTTGCCCCTTCAATTACCCTTATGCTTGAGGGAGAACATTCACCCCCACCCTCCTGCGTGCAAACCACTTGTTGTTTACGTACATTACCGTAATATGAACTTGAACCTACAGTGGAAACGAACCCCCTGAGGGTATAGGTGGGCTTAGTCACATGAATAGGGTCTGTTTCCATGGAAACATCCATCTAAATTACTTACATGCGCGTTATCAGCATGGAGAATGTTCGCCCCAATTCGATCTTCTTACATCATGCATGTGCATTTAGGTTTCTTATGAAGAATCATTCTTACTCATAGTCATGACGTTTCATCAAAATTTGAATCAGTTTGAACTGTATATGGCGGAAGGTGGACGTATGACACACCCCTAACCTTGTTTATTGAAATAATGTATAAGTTAACACATTTCATGTACAAATGAAGGTGAATTACAGGACACTAATCAATTATTATTATTATCAAAAGTCTTCGACAAAATAATGATCTCCATTCGGTGAGATTCCATTCTTTGTTTTCGACTTATAGTTCCCTTATTTACTTGCAAAACACACTTAGGTGCTGAAAAAGATAAATTATATTGAAAAACAATATAATTTTTTCCTATTTCAGGACAATTCTTATAGAAATTGGATAAGCCTATATTTCATTAAGTGCATTTATTTCATTGAATAACTTTACGTGTCAAACACTTTGGAAGGATATAGTTTCATCATGTTCGTACGGGTCTGAAATAAAACCATAGGTGATACCTACCAAAAATAATCATGAACTATATCACATCATGAAATTACATTTATGAAATACATTACTAAAATGTACTCATCTCCCTAGGTTACTATCCTTAGATCTGTTCTGTAAATTATCTGTCAATGTACTCTAGCATCTGATGTTCCATCATGTAAATATTGACGCATTAAACAGGAATACTGACGCATCAAAGAGGAACGCTAATCAAACCAACACTTGACGCGCGTGTGTGTGTGTGTGTCATGACTGTCAGACAGTGACTTGAAAGTCAAAGGCCAGTCTTGATCGTATATTACTTGTGAGGTCAAATGAGATCTTAATCTAATGTTCGATACAATTTTGAAAATTTTATTATTTTTGTTCATTTTTAGTTTTGCTCTTTGATTGCATGCTAATCATCGTGGTAACATTGCAAGGCAAAATCGCTGTAATTGGTTATACCATCATTGTATAGCATAATACTAAATCATCACCTATACGAACATCATCGGGATATCATTAACGTTGGCTGTACCATGATTTTAAAGTGGGGCAAAAATTTTCGGAAGGCAGTGAAAAATGTTGAGGCTAATTTGTTTTGTTTTGTTGTTACTAGTATTTCTTAGAGGGGGGGGGGGTCCGGTCCAGAAAGAAACCAAGTCGTTTCTTAAGTATTCAAAAGCTCGCTCCTTTTCTAAGTAGAGAGGGTGGGCTGGTGGTTGCAATCATTCTTCTAGATTCAGAACCGGGACAAGAAACTTTAACTATGCACAAATCTTTACTTGGAAAAAAAAACCTCATCTACAAACATCTACATTCAATTTGGGTGCATGAGCTATATGGGCTGGGGTGGGGCAAATAGAGTCGGCAAAGGCTTTGTGGGGAAGCATATTATGTCCCGTGCCCTCTGCATGGCACTGACATTGACAATTAACCATGACAGCATCTATCACAGAGAAAAAAAACACCTTATGTACCAGTACTCGATAATACGAATTGAAAAATGATCATAGAAAACTGGAGAAAGTTGCCAATATTTTATCAAGATGTCTGCAAAAATCACTATCAGCATCCAAAAGATGATGGAAAAAATATAAATCACACTTTGCCTACAATCCGAAATCAAATTCTCCCTTGCAGGAGAATATAGTTGCATGCATAAAAGTATTATAATCAGTGATGATAGAGACAATTTTAAAAAGTAGATTGTCGGTATTGGATCTAAATTTTTGGAGACACAGACACACAAAAACACAAATTTGCTCAGTTCCAAGTGAAATTCCCAGGCACGCGACTAAACTTGGGAATATTCCATATTCAAGCAGCTCATGCATTATTCATCGCCGAGGCGCGCCCACTTTTCTCTCCCACTCTTTCCTCCTCATAAACAAACGCAGGACTCAAACGAAGCAACATCACCATCATCATCACACACTGGTCGAAACTGCATCCTTCCACTCCCTTCGCGCCATTTGAAATAGAAGAAAACAAAATTGAGCATCGTCTGTGAGTTGTCATCTTTTGGTGATCTCTGTTTTTGGAGCGGGATATTTTTTTTTAGGTCATGCTAGCTCCCAGTTTCGATTAATGTTCGAATTCAGATGGGAGCTGGTTAGGGATGCTCTCATTTTACCCAGCAACCTGTTACACCCCGAGCATCTTCCCACGCAAACAGATACATGAAAGCAAAAATGTCTCGAAACAGAGCGCGAAGTATCGCAGGAAATAAAAAGAATTCTCACTTACCCGCCATCGCAAACTCTCAGCTATTTCCTGTCGGTAAATAGATGGTTAAGATGCAATATATCCAGTATAGAAGGCAACCAGATGGTGGATAAATTCCCGGGTTACAAAATCAGAGGTTGGCGGTAGGGTAACGATCCAGGATTGAGATAAGCGATGCTCATCTGCTAAAAGATTCCAGTGTATACCGTCTGCTAGGGTCGCATTAGCGAAAGCTCAAATCAGATGCCGCAAAATGCGCAGCATGTAGTCCGTTCCCCTTGACAGTACGGGCGTGCAATAGGCAAAAGGCGAGTGTGTGATCGCGGCGAGACTTCCAACCGTCTGCAAAACATACGACACGACTCGGTGTTGTGTGTAACCTTTATTTACTTTTTACCGAGCTTCTCAGTAGATGCACATGTTCGTGGTGTTATATACAATGTGCATATCCAACCGTGACAAAGCTACCCCTAAATGCTCCACAGACGAAAAAGGAATAAAAGGGTTTTAAATTCCCTCTCTTATTGTTCTTTTTTTTTTCCATACGTAAGGACAAGTTTCATTGATTGAAAACCTTCAAAACACATGAGTTATCATGCACACCAACTCCAAGCCGGTTGGTTATTTGTTTCCGTGTACAGCCAGTGACATATCGAATTAATTACTTGGCAAATGTCATCAAAGGATTACACTGTTACTTGAGATTTGACTGACTGCAATAGCTGGTATTTCCAACCTTACTGTTGCTTCTTATAATCTGAAATGTAATCATGTCATGATGGGGAGGGGGGGGGGGGGAAATCATCTTTTTGTTTCTTTCTTTCTTTTTCAAAACGATGTTGCTTTCAGGGGGGAAAAGAAGACACTGAAAACTCTTCTTTCACCTTAAAATCGTTTGCGCTAATGACAATCACTTGCACAATGTACTGCATCTCCGATTACCGTACTTTTTAATTGACATTGTTTTACTCGTTGATAAAAAGACCATTTATCAGAGGAACGAACAAGACAAGAGATCTGTTTTTTCTAAACATTACATTTTGTCCAATATGCCCTTTCGAGAAATTATTCGTTTTCTTATAGATCAGAAAGAAAGAAGAAAACTGTGCAATCACCTTTGATTCTTTTAGATAATTTCTTTATTCAGCTGAGACGAAAGCCATCAATTACACTTTTCCTTTATTTCCCTTCTTGATTTTCAAATTTCTTGAAGTCTATCGCAATTTATTCTAACTTTGTCCTAACTTTGTCCTCTTAAATGTCATTTTTCTTCTCAGTTTTAGGATATTTTTAGGCGTCCGTAATATCTTTCTACAGTTATATCTTTAAAATTTTATTTGTTTTTCTTAAACTTAAAAACGTCATCATCGCAACCATCATCATCATCATGATCGCCATCATCATCATCATCATCATCATCATCATCATCATCATCATCATCAAAAATCAATGTTTATATGCCAACAATCATGGCAATAGATTGCCGAAAATTTTAATTTCAAACACTCAAAACAGATCCTTTATTCTTTCCTTTCGTTTCCACTTAACAGTTTTCAATTATAGTGTAATATCAGCAAATTAATGTGAAGCAGTAACATGCGTGTATTCAGCTAAGAGGGCGGTATACCCTTTTTCCAAGTTCTCAGTATTGGGCCGTCAAATGCATCGATGGAATACAGTATGAGCTTTTGAACGTTTGAACACCAAAGATACAATAAACATCACACAAATGAGGATACTAGACATTTTGATACTTGATATTTCATATAAAAGTATAATAAGAGGGTTGCAGGAAAGACAAAATTGATTACAAGTAATAAGATTCAGGAAATACAATACATGCAATCATTTTGGCAGTCGCCTAATAATTATTTCGATCGACCATACATTTTCTGTTTTTATTGAACGATTTACAAGTCTGAAGCTAATTTACAATACTTGATCGAAATGCCTGTTTAGAACTACAAAAATCACATAAATTTCGGCTCATTATAGTGAGAGGGGGTTTAATATATAAAACAGCCAAACTGTTAATTTTTTCCAACTATAGAAAAGTGTAAAGGAAAAAAAATGAAGAAGATCGAGGGACACAATGATGATTCCTGAAGATACGATAGAATAAAAAAGAGGGGGGAAAATGGAGAGAGACGAAGGGAGGAAGAAATGGAGGAAAAGAGACTAAAATGATAAAGAAGTGAGAGAGGGTGTGTGTGTGTGTGTGTGTGTGAGAGAGAGAGAGAGAGAGAGAGAGAGAGAGAGAAGTGGGAAGTGGGAGGTGCCGTGGTCGAGTGGTCTAAGGCGCTTGACTGGAGACGGAAAAGTCGGGGGTTCGATCCCCGGGACGGCACTTATGCCCTTGAGCAAGGCATTTTATCTACATTGCTCTTTTATCGTACATCAAATAAATGAAAATGCTTTAGGCATTATTGATACTAACGTGCATAGTTGCCAGAGTTGGCATAATTATGCTTTTAAAAAAAAGAAGTGGGAGATAAGGTGCATGGTACATAGAAACAAATTAACATACTAAACCATAAATTAACCAAAAATTACTCTCTTTATCCTTACCAAACTTTTTTTTTTCAACGAGGGTTAAGGGTCACCATAACTCTCGATATTGTGAAAAAGAGAACCCACATGTCAGATATTTATGTTTTACCACAATATCCTTGATTTACTTTTATACAAATTTCTAAGAACATTTAGAAAAGTGCGTGGAGTATAACTTTAAATGTTTGATAAGTCATATTTACACCTTTCTTTAACTGACTTGTCCTGCAAAATGTTCCTCCATCTCCCTCTTTCTCTCTTTCTCTTTGGTGGCAATGCCCATAGCATGCATAACTGAATTTATCATTTATGCTTTTGCCGACTATCCTCTATTTCAAATTTCAAATCCGCGACTTTTGAGGCTTTATCATTTTGCTTAAATACACGAAAATAATTATGTTTGTTAATACGTATCTACAGTTTTGTAAATATACACAATATTTTTTTATACAAACAACAGTGACTATTTTCTGTTTTGAAACTATATGTTTCTTTTGTGACTGTGTACGATATTATTCTTGTATTATAGGTTTTGTCATGCCTACGACATAAAACTTGCATAATATCAAAACATGTAAATAGTATGCAATCATTTAAAAGTAATAACAAAATGTAGTTTCAATTTTTATTCATGCTATTTCTGTAGGACTGCTATTTGAATTGATCGCTTTATATCTATTTTTACTTATCTTTTTTTATAAAATATTTAAAAAACATTCATTCATGATGTAATGAAAGAACACCTAAACGATAACAATTCTTGTTTACAGTGTCCCCCCAAAACAACCATAACAAACGGTAGGTTTCAAGAACACCAGACATCATTTTTATAATGTACATATAGCATACAAATGAGACGAAATGTCAAACAACATGTATGATTCACCTTTATAAAGTCAACCTTTTAATACATTAAACAATGTTTGGGTTTTCCTCATTTGAATTTCCCAGGAAGCAGCATTTAGTAGTATAGACTCTGTGCCAGTCGTTCCGATGATTTGTATGATGTCATCTCGTGAAGTTCTCGCTCCTCCTGCTTCCTCTTCTGAGCATAGTCTTTCCACTGGTCACCCACTTTTAAGTGCATCCAGTTACTCGACATACAAGCGATGGAGTTGACCTGAATAAATATGAAAACAACAGCATAATATATCTTCATCTTAAAAAGAGCAAAATTATCAATTAAGCCAAAAGGGGGAAGGGGGAAGGGCGGCGCACAACTAACACTAACCCACCCCTCCCCTTCTAAAGGCGAGCACTTGGAGTAAGCGATAGACTAGAAATACAAAGGTCCTTTTGCAGAACGGTTATCTAATTTACCACTTCATACCTAGCAAAGCAACCGTGATAGAATCTGCCATACGCCTTCTCTGAAACATACGGTAGCCATACCTCACACAACGACCCCTAGGGTATTTATCCCGTTTAATCACTGCCGAAGCAACTTTACCTTGATAATATTCCTGGGACCACTACCCGTAATGTGGGTATATGATTTACAAGTGTAATTGTTTGAGGTTAAAGGCGTATTTAATTAGCCCGAGCCGGGTAGATTTTGTAAGGAACCGAGAGGGGGATGGTAAAAGTACAGGAAAAAGCATCACAACCATTCACTATAGCCTAAATCATCAAAGTTCCTTTTATATGCCTAATCATCATCGTCATCATCATCATCATCATCATCATCATCATCATCATCGTCATCATCATCATCATCATCATCATCGTTGTCGTCGTTGTCAAATATAACCTACCAGGCCAAAAATAACGAGAGCGGAACCTCCCACCATTAATGAGAAAAAGAGTATCATGTTGCCGCTCTGTGAATGAAACAAAAGATATATTAGAAAGATTAATATTGATTTGATTATACTATATTTATGATCTACATATTGGACTATTTATGACTACGAATAAAAGGTCGATAAGAGCTACATTACATTTTGAGGCAATTATCAAAGTCAATTTCATGGATTTTATGACCTTCTTTATTCTAATTCGGCTTCATTTCGATTTCATGAAATTTCACATTGAAAAGGAGAATTTTTAAATAAAGCTATATAACGATATGATATTTTCCCAAATTCGTTTTATGATGTTCCACAGTTTTATTGGATCTGTTACCTATTGTTCAAACCGAAACTTACTTTTGTTGCTTATTTTTCGTTATCTGATTTTGTTGTTAAGTTGATATACGTCTGACATTGTTGAAACTTTAATTTTTTGTCAGAAATATTACAAAGATGAAATTGGTTAGGGCACGTTCAAATACTTACAATACTTTCAAGATCATTCACGTCCAACGGTTCAGTAATGTTTAAACCTGAACATGGAAAAGAGAATGACGAACGTATTAACATGGGTACCGCGGGGTAGAAGTTTGTAGAACCATACAGTGACGTGACAAGGGGATGGGGGGGGGCAAATAAAACACATGCCCTTAATCAAAAAGTAAACTGGAACAGAGAGAAATAAATAGAAGGAAATGAGCTATGAAAAAAGGAACATTATTAGAAAGAAAGGAAAACGACCCTCTCTAACACCCTTCTTCAGTCGCACTCTAAAAAAGGTTTAACCAATATTGGGTAAAAAGGGAACATGCATTTTTGTTGGGTAAAATGATACCAAATATACTGTGTAAAATTTACCTAAGTTGCGTTAAAATTTAATCATAAAACATGCGTTTTACCTAATACTGGAAAAAATTTACTCAGCAAACATGCACGTTCCCTTTTTACCCAACACTGGATAAATTTTCACTCAACCTTTTTTTAGAGAGGGGAAGCATTGTTTATTTTTTATCTCATCACCCTAGTAAATAACATTTAGTACTTTCATCTTAATCAAAGCAGTATGGCATGATTATGGTGAGAAAAAAAAAGAGTGTAATAATACCATCAAAATGCAGACTTTTATACGTAGAAGGTAAAAAAAACCCTCAAACAAACAAAAAACAAAGATATGACTACTTACCGTAGTAAGTAAAATCAACAGTAGTTGGATCCAAACCACCACTCAGTCCATGGTAGCCACTGATCATCAGAGAAAAAGTGAAGAGTAAGGATGCTGCACCCAAGATGGCGACCCATAACATCATAACCACGTAGTTGAAGAAAAGCGCCTGAAAGAGCAAGTGAGGTTGTACAGTGAAATACAACAGATGACTAAAAATCAGAAGAGCATTTTGTTTCTTGGGTACTTTACATCTCTAAGTATAGTATATCTTTGGGCTACATTTCTTAGATTTTTTAAAATATCAGAATCCATCTTTTGTTTGATGTTGTTTTTGTTTTCGGAAAAAGTTTCCTTCATCAAAGTGTGTCCGTATGGAGGCTGGTGTGACATCACCAAGTTAAGATTTCTCTTCCATGCATCCCAGTCAAAATGGCCTTAAACGCCTAAAAGTGAAGGATGTGCATTTGAACTAACAAACATTTGTAATTAGCTTGGATTAAGCCACAAATGACTCCCTAGCGTCGTGAGAGCGGGAGGGGGGGGGGGGGAGAGCAGGAAATCGGTTTTTATTAAGAAGGAATGTGATCCACAAGTCATCGATCTTCTTTTTTACATTACTTTTCCCTCTCCCATTTCTTTCTCCCAGTCTATTTTTTATTGTTGCTTTGTTGCTTTATTCTCTTAGTTTGTTTTCTTGACACGATCGCAATGACTGCCGAAAATAATCACCTTAAGGCAGTGTCACTTTCACTATCACTATCCTTTTCCATCAACTTTTGAAATGTGCAAACATTACATTTATGTATTACGTAATCAGAACTTGATTTCTATGGGTAGTGACATTACGCTTGACAGTGCTTTTATTTTTCGAAAGTAGTTTACCTACCGCTCCAACACATCCAAGGGAACTGCAGCACAGTGTACCACCCTCATGGGAGTTGGTTTGAGCCGTGACCAGAAATGCATGAAAGAGAAAGGCGACCGCCCATAACATCATGAAGGCTGTCCATGTGTAGACGCTAATTTCGATATAGTATACGCTGGAAAAAAATTTTTAAAATGAAAACAAAAAACAGAGAGAAAAGACATCATTGTTAAATAGGGGCTTCTTTTTTCCTCTTCTATCATAATTTTCCTTTTGGCACAGTTTCTGCTGAAACCCCAAACCCCAATTTAATGTACTATAATTCTATTTTACACGTTCTCACAAATACAAAACAAATAATAATTTATGTTCTATATACTTACTAATCTTTGCCGAAATTACCTTTGACTGTTTGGTTACACTAAAAGATTCGGAACGATTCGATAAATCCCATGAGTGCCGAACTGTAGAGTACAGTTTTCATGAACTATAATGATTAATCTCTCTGATCTTTCTCAATTTTCGACACAATGTAGAATCACTATACTTTACATGTTTAGACATGTCATAATTCATGTAATGGCCTAATAAAATGTACTTATCTTTGTCGATAATATTGGAAAATGCCTGATTACTCCAGACACTGCTATCATGGCTATAGGACAGAGGAAAAGGAGTGATAAGTTAAGTTCTAAGATTGCCGAACTGCTTTATACTATAGTGTTTTCAACTATTTTTGAAAATAAACTTAACCTCTCTGCTATTTTAAGTTTATAATACAATACAAATAGCAGCTTTCATAATCAAAGTTATCTCCTAATACTTACTAATCTCCGTCGATGTTTCCTTGAAGTTCCTCATCACTCTCGAAGAGTTGGAGCGATTCGTTAAAGCCGAGGATTGCCGAACTACAGAACATGGCGATTCCTATACACTGCGTGATGGCTCCTAAGAGCGAGGTAAACGGGATCATGCCACGCCAACCTATTTAAAGATAAAGAAAATATGTGTTTTTATTTCTAAACAACAACAAATAAAATAAATGAACGTGATACACAATCAACACTCTTAGAAAAATGAACCGTTTTTTTGTTCCTTATTTGGAACCTCCAGAAACAGGGGTTCTATATAAAAGAGTTTTTATATTTTCAAGAACCCCGAAGGTTCCTTGTACAGCCAATAATGGTTCTAAAGAACCCTTAAGAGATCCTTCATAGACTGTTTATGGTTCTTTGAAAAACCTTTAAAGATTCCAAATGTGGGACAAGAAAAGGTTACAAACCTGGGACCCGTTTCATAAAACTAGTTATCAGTAACAACTGCCACATTTCTATGAATTTGCTCTCAGCCAAAAAGATGCAAGGATTTCAGTAGCTTATAACAGTTATTGTAGCTAGTTAGTGATAACAAGTTTTATGAAACGGGCCCTGCACCATTTTTTTTCTAAGATTGAAGGAATACTTGATAATAATAATAATAATGATAATAATAATAATAATAATAATAATAATAATAATAATAATAATAATAATAATAATAATAATAATAATAATAATAATAATAACAAAATAACAACTAAAGTCTCATTCACTCATGGAAGCCTGCTCTTCCATGGAGATATCATTACCTCAGCATTGTCATTGAAATGATTGGGGGAGGGGGACACTGGGGAGGGATGTGGGAAGAACACCTTGTCCAAAGGTGTGGACATGGAGCAGGAATCGACTCAAGGAGATTTCCACAAGAGAGTCATGAGAGTTAAAGGCCTTCAAAAATACGCACAAAGTACGCGTCATAACCGAAAAAAGTTCTTCGTGAAGTATGTTGAAATTGATCCTGAACCTACCTTAAGAATGTAGTTGAAATTGCATAAGAAAGTAGATGTGAGATGTCGCAGTTTAGCAGGACTTAAACTGATCACCAAAATTACCAAGGCAAAATGAAGAAGTTTTTGGTTACTTGCTTTGAGTGCGAGGGTAATGGGGGGGGGGGGGGGGATGGGCGTGCGAGATGGTTGAGGCATTTCTCTAATTCCTTGTTCCCATAATTCTTTTGATGATCATAACACATTAGTGTTCAAATATTAATTGCAGTCAGTGGTACAAAATAAGGGTATATAGGGCGTGTCTCCTCTGAACTCGATCAAACATCAAGTACTTTAATGGCTTTAAGAAGGTTGACTGAGTGTTGAGTAACTGCCATAGGTTCTACATTAAAGGGTCTACGTTTACAATCTTGGACGAACCAATGACTTGTTATTATTTCACACTAATTTGTCACGAGGAAACAGTTACAAGAGAGGGATATAATGGCATATATACACTTCTAATTGTAAACAAAAAGTTCGTAGTTGTTTCAACAACGGATGTATGATTTACTTTATTTAGTGTACACTCTCAGAAGAGTTGCCTAAAAATCATTTGGTCGGTTAGAATATAAACCAACCAACATCAGTTTGTTTAAAAAATCCCCGTAATAATCATGTTTTACATACAATATTTGTCGACCAACAGATGGCAAGTTCATATTTTAACCAATCTAATGATTTCTAACCAGCTGTTCTGAGAGAGAAAATCAAATTTGCAGGGCACCTTAAGGAATGAACCGGAGGTGGGATGAGATCGAATACAGTTGGAGAATTTCTTCAAAATAACATCTTTTGGAACAACATGATCGACCGGCCCTTGGACAACGTTAAACCGTCTTCTAGATCGCAATCGACAGGCCCGCAAGCTAAATTTCGAGTGGCCCTTGCTATGTGGAAACATCCCAAACTCCCCAGGGCAAGTTATCCTCTGGATTTTAGGCCTTCTTCGCTTCAGTATTTAACCATGATTTTTCCTTTCTGTCAAAGCTGCTTCACACCCCTCCTATTATCAAGACTATATCGTTTCCCTTGAATGCGTTTCTCATTGAATCGCCTGTAATGGAACCTATAAAGGCTAGATCACATATTGTTTTTTTTTTTCTTGTCTTCCTTATGCCTGGTTTACATTTGGCTTACGATCAGCGTACGGAGCCCGTATCCTGCCCGTAACCCCCCCCCCCCCCCCCACTATCCGTGCGGCCTCCATGTAAAGGCAGGCGGCGACCGTAAGATTTCCGTACGGATTCACGGGCTCCGTAGCCCCTACGATTTTGTATCGCGAGGATCGGAGTTATATAAATTTGAAAAATCGTAAGCCCGTAGCCCGTACATATCGTAGGCAGCATCGCACCATTCCCGCTGTGTGCTTTAAATATTTCATATTTCGTTGCTCAGTGAAATATTAAGTGTAAATGAATACCATTTAAACATAATTATGTTACATCAATAACACAAACTGGATTGAATTTCAAGAGATCAAAGTATATTCCTGTAGATGATGCTTATGCCTTGGAATTTCAGCTTACAACTTTAAGTGTTTGCATGGTATATTATTATATTTGCGTGTCAAAGTCTTAAATTTTATTTATATCATCATGAATATAGTTGAATTGTAAATAGGGTGTCCTACAATAAAGTAATCGCTATAATCTCCCAGATAATGTTTATTTTCCTTATACTCAAGTTTTCTATTCTTCATTATCTTTCATCTTGATCTGCGAGATATTCTTGAAAAAAAAAAAAAAAAAAACGACTTTTGTCCCCAGTGTACGTGTATTTCAGCAACATGAGTGATCAAAGCAATTCCTTTAAAAAATGTTTTCAAAGAAATAATGCAGTTAAAGTATATTCAAGTCAACGTATACGATGGGTTGAATGAAAGCTTACCATAACATGAATATTTTCCATAATTTTGCCAGAAGTTTATATCTCTGATTATTAAAAACGTTTTCCAATCGAAGTATATGGAAGTATGAGGGCAGGTTCACCTTATTTCTTATGTCAGATTGATCCCTAAGCATGCATGAAAGGTCTTGTCGATCAATGAACACAATTATTAACAAATAAAAATATTTTTCCTTGATATCTCGTTTATTTTGAGCCAGAGCAGGGGTAACCACTCTTGTTACTATGATACCCGGGGGTGTTTCATAAAGCTGTTCGCAAAGTTACAAACGACTTTCCGAACGACTTGAATATGGTAGGCTAATTGGGATTCTCAATCATTATAAATCGCATCAGTTAAAGTTGAAATATACAGACACAGATTTATATTACAATTGTTAACAATCATTTATTGCGAAGTATATTTTGTTCAAAAAATCAGTCGGGATTATGGGAATCGCATGCAGTCACACTTTGTTGAAGCGTCAGAAAAAATTTTGGGCATCCCATTTGGCTTGCCATATTCCAGTCGTTCGTAAAGTCATTCGTAACTTTACGAAAAGTTTTATGAAACAACCCCCCCCCCCCCGTATGTTTATCAAAGTTTTTGATGTGGTCCGCAACAAATGGCCCAGGTATAAGGGGACAGGGAAAGAAATCACTTTAAATTTCTGAATATCTGAGAGATTTAAAATTTGATTGATTGATAAAAATGATTGCCAAAGAATGGCAACTCGATCTCGATGTCACATCTCTACGAAAATGTTGAAACGTCAGGATTGTCATTTAACAGAAATGATTTTCATTTTAGTTTGACCTCTTTCCATTACTTAATTTTCCACA
This sequence comes from Echinometra lucunter, assembly GCA_029962745.1. Lineage (NCBI taxonomy): Eukaryota > Metazoa > Echinodermata > Echinoidea > Camarodonta > Echinometridae > Echinometra > Echinometra lucunter. The sequence continues at coordinate 25,573,230 of CM057161.1, read as the reverse complement.
TAACTCAGTTTAGTTTCCCGAATACAGATGTCAGCCTTATCATTTAGCCCACAATCTTACACCGATCCTCAAATGTATACTTTAATTCAGTTAAAGTTTTCAGCTCGAGAGCATGCAGCTTAAATCGCGATCTGTTGCTGTCAGATTGCGTTACACCGGCCATTTCTCGACATGCTCGAGGTTAAGCATGTTAAGAAAGGTGATGGTGCATGAAGGCAAAGGCGTGACGTGGGTCCAGCCAGTAGAAGGGGAAGGTTGCTGGGGCGGACTGAGACTAAATTCGGCTATGGATGGGACCGCCCCACTCATCCCATGAGATGTCAATCGGCCCGCACACAACAAAATCCGCCTGAAATTTCAAGCGAATCGTGGAGAAATAAAATCTCCCCTTACTCCACGTGACTAGTTCGTCCATGGTGTATTTGTATTTGTATGTGGATGGGGGAGGGCAATAGTGATATCGGTCTGCATAACATCAGGTAATGATGAACATTACACAAATTATAAGGATATGGTAATTCAATTTTCCTTCTCACTCTCAGATATTTGACCAGTTCCTCGTCTTTCTTCAGGGTGTTCTTACGTCATCCCTTTTAAACCTGGATTTAAAAACTTTGTAAATGATGAAATCGAATCCAGTTTAGGTGCAACTGGGTCTGAGACTTTCTTGAAAATCGGACATGTCTTTCCACACAATGGTTTGTTTCTAAAATGGAGGGGGTCACCAATTAAACCCTTATCTCTCCCTTGCCTCTTGTCGTAGGTTGTCACTGGGAATTAATTTCAGGAGCCCCTTTGGTCCTTCCCCCCTACACGCCAACATCCCGTCCCCGGAACACCGGGGGAAATTCGCGGTAGTGAGGCGGTTGTATGCCAGTTTCCAGTTGACCGCGCTGCTGTACTCATTATTTTCCCTTCTGATGTGGCATTTTCTAAGAATTGAAAAGTCATAAAGCACGATTCGCAAAATCAAATACTTAGATTTTAGAAACCTCAATGAATCCCTCTCCTTCCCATCCCCTCCCTACACCATCTTCCTTGATCTTGTACCTGTTTCTCATTAATGTTTTCATTACATTGATATACCCGTGGCAATTAATCCTGTCCGCTCTGTTAGGGCAGACAGGGGGAGGGGCAGGGGAGATGAGGGAGCTGGGGGCTGCTATTTCGTTACACTTAAAAAAAGAGTGATGATCATGACAGAGTAAAGAGGGGTATATTCTGTCTGCATAAATCGGTAAATCTGCGGCCTTGATTCGACAACAAACTTTTTTTTTCATATTATTCGCTTTAAAGTTTATCTTTTTTTTTCATTGTTTATGAACATCATTAAAAGTATTAAGTGCTACTATGATGGTCACTATGCGACAATGGCTGATAAACAGTAATAGTCTGTTAAGGTGAATGTAGTATTAACCCCGTCTTTTCTCATAAATGTTTGACAATTTATTCCTACATTTTGGTTTGCCGTTAGAAATTCTGTTTTACATTGTCGTCATTACATTAATGCCTCATAGAAAATCTGATATTATTGTAACATTTGAGCTTCAGAATTCCTCTTATGTTATATTTCTCTAGATCCAAGAGGATAATTGAATTATGTCTAATCACACACATGCGTGGGTAATTTCTGGTTTCTTGACTTTGTGTAATTCTGTCTAATTTTCCCCATGTCAAGTTTCCTTTTTCTCTCTGTATCACTCGCCAAGCCTCCTTTCCTGGACTAGTGCAATACCATGACTACTGTTTACAAATTTCCTATTCCAATTATCAATTTTGCTGCCCGCTGATCATGAACCCAACTCATTCTCGTAAGCAGAGAATGTCTGATATTTATCATTTTAGATGTCACGTCAACTTTTGAATCATTACAATAACATTTAACTCTGCGAGGAAACATTTAAGCAAATATTGATTTTCCTAAAACATTAAGTGAGGGTCTATTAGATGGCTTAATCTTTTTAGAATAAATGGTGAACTCTGTTTTCATAATCAACATTCATTAAAGATTACTTGATAACTGCTTAATTTTTCAACGATTCCAATGTAATTTAATGAATCATATGATTAAAGCGTTGTGGAGTTTTTTTTTAAATACCGTCGTGGTCAATTGGGGGGGGGGGGGACGCGCCAAGATGGCTCATTAATGACAACTCGCACATCGTGTTTTTTTAATACCTTGGGCCACATTTGAGTTTATTTACGTTTTAAATGAACAAATAGGGTCATTATCATAGCTGCATGACCCTTCTCCCACACTCTTCTTGTTCTTCTTGTTTTTCCGGGTTTTTTTTATCAGTCTTGAAAAATGATAGGGGCAGCGCCTCTGCCCCATCCCCTGTAGCACCACACGTGGTCCAATAACACTATGATTTAGCACCGATTACATCGGTTTGTGCAGGTTACTGTCCAAGATACAGGAATTTTAATAATAATAATAAATAATATTAATATGTCTTGTTTACCCAGGGTAGCCTCTTCAGTACTATGTACTGTTCTCTCAGAGGGCCTTCCAAGAATATTATTACCCTAGCTTTAGCTCGAGCAACCGTAGCGCTTCGTGCATTCAAGGAATAAATAATCAGGATAATAATTTTGTGTATGCATGTCAAAAATATTGGTTTGAAGATTCGATTAAAAATGAGAAAGACCTGCTTTAAAAAGATATGGAGGAAAGGAGATGGAGAAAAATTAAGAAAATAAACTGAAAACAATGTAACCTTCTGGTTAAAGATCCTACAGCATAACAAGAGAATAGAATGTGGATAAAAAGATGAGGCGACATATTTTTTTTCCGACTGAAGTTAACGGCATCCTGAAAAACTAAATTTCGGGTGTTCTGTTGTAAATGCAATGACACCAGTGTCACGAAATGTCACGAAAACTTGAAATGTCTTGGGTTTAAAAGGAGAATTAATTGTTCATGTAAAAAGAAATCCTTGAAATTCTCAGATCAGTAGGGTGAAAAAGTAAATATTAGCCAACATAGATTCATACGTAAGAAACGTACCAACATAGTACATGTATAGTCAAATTTAAACAAGATATAGAGAAAGGATATGCAATCTTTAGATTTTACTCAACAATAGTTCTACATAGTTTCATGTATTTCTGCAATTCTCTCCTTTAAAATAAAACATGCAATAAAAATGACAACCAGGCTCTATATATGTATTGCACAAAACACTGAACATTCAAGAAAACCCGTAGGCCTAGTATTCTACTTACCCATATCGCTCATGTGAATGAAATCTCCTTTATTGTTTCCAGTAGAATCTCGTTTGCTGTATCAGAAAGTTTTGAAGAACGGCTAATCGGTGTGATTCTACTTCGAAATGATTAGGACAGCAACCATGGCAACGTTCTTTATAAGAATCGACACAATCAAATATTTCTTCAGCTAAGCCAGTTTTTAAGAGGTCTTCCTTACGAATGAACATGAAACAATCAGCGCTCCAGCCAGATGCTATACACTGTGTTGCTGCAGAACGCAACTGTGTCTTGTCATGCTTGTACTCTTGGTTAATAATCAACAGCGTACGAAGATCGGTGTTAATAACTGTTCCGTGTTGTCAAGTTTGTGTTCTTAGTTGTTGGTTTTTTTGTGGTGAACTGTTAACGCAACAGAACGTGAATACACACACATGCAATCGTATTCACATCAAACCAGGGCGATAATTTTCTTCGGTGATTAAATTGTTTTAAACATTAAAAAATGCATTCCATGTAGGCTCTTGTCTAGCTTTGTTCCATTATTTAGCTTGGTTTCAAAGTAAAAATAGTCATTTTTGGTAGCAGACACATAAATAAATCTTAATCAAGCAATCAAGAAAAAAATTTAGACCCTGCTTGAAATCTTGGGACAAATTTACTCGGAATAACTCAGTCTCAATGATCATTTTGACTGATAATCAGTTCAAGAAATCATACAAAATGTAGGCCTAATGGATTCTTTTGCCGCAATGGCTACCCGGGACGACCCGAAAAGCAAGCTTGTAAGAGGCCTGTCCGACATAGGGACAGCCATTGTCTACAACCTATCCTGATTATTCACAAAAAATAGCTTAAACAGGTGATTGCAAACGTCTGATAGATCGTAGCTGAATTGGGGGTAGATGCTTTCATTTAATTCAAATACAAATGTGAATAGCTTATAATCCCTTTCAGTGTACTGTGATTATGAAGTGATGAAAGTAGAGGGATTTAAAGGAAATAGCGGGAGGGAGGGGGGGGGGGGCACCTCGGTCACGGAGTGGGCAAAGTTGAAACGGGTTTATTTATCGCTTCACCTTCGATCGAATGCGTATTTTGTGTTTGCTTACGACTAATATTTTCCATGACCTTCTGACCATTTGTTTTGTTTCAACCATGATAGCATGACTAATGACAATTTAACATTCAGATAACGTAATAGCACAAAACCATGTTAAAAGACATCGACACTAATGGCTACATATTATACGTAAGACTGATATATTCAGCTTTCGATTTCTTAAACAGGTGGTGGACTTTTCACAGGTTTCCCGTTTGCCTGATTGAAGCTAATATTCTACTTGCTTAAAGCAATTTTAAAATAAATTGACATATTGTGCTTCAATCATGATTATCATAATCACACCCACCACCATTATCCACATTGTCACTTTAACAACCACCATTTTAATCATCCTCATCAACGTCATTAGTACTATCATCAGTATCTCCACCACCATCCTCATCATCAACATCATCCCCACCACCGTCATCATCAACTTTATTATCATTTTCATCGTCATCAAAATAATCTCCCTCCTCCTCCTCCTCTCGTCATCGCCATCTCCATCGTCATCGACATCAACATTATCATTATTACCCCACTACCTTCGTATTGTGATTCTCATGAATTTCTTTTCTTCCGTTTTTTTCCTTCAAAAACCATATCATCTTGTATTTTGGTTTAGGTTTTTTTTTATCACGACACCTACTTCAGACACTGTCTCATCCTGTAAAAATTCAGTAATTACCTCAGCTCTACACACACACTGGAGCCGTGGGTCAAAGTCGATCTCTACTCCTCCTATTTAGCAAACAGTGGACTCGTACACACGAATTTTTATGACGACACAAACACGATTAATTACGAGAATATTCAACACACAGAGTAGGTGTGTTGTAAGGGAAAGAGAGAAAAGGTGTGTCGACAGAAAATAGAAATATGGATTTATTTTCGAGCTTCGTTATTAGTCGATAACTGCTATATTCACGTTTTGTGTAAAGTTTTATTGTGTACGTTCCGTATCATGTTAGGGTTGACTGAAATTACAAGTTCTCGGGAGGGGCAGTAGGGGACAAAGGTAATAATGGGAGATTGTCCCAAATTATCTCCTGGGCAGCCCCCCGGAAATGAAATATCTATTTTTTTTTTTTTTGCCATTTGAAACTTGGGAAACACCTAACCGTTCTTCTTTCTCTTTGTTTTTTGTTTTGTTTATTTTTTTGTTTATTTTTTATTTTTGTTGCTTACTTGTGCTTTTTATCCTTGTTTTGTATTATTTTGTTGTTGTTGTTTTTCATTTATTTATTCATTCATTTATTTGCTTTCACCTGATATTTATTTTTAATGAGTTGCCCTGGTCCTATAAAGACAACTATGAAAACACCCTGTTTAAAGTACTAGTGATGGTAGTGGTGGTGGTGGAGTTGTTTGTCGTATATAGGGCAAGGAGATAACGATACGTGTACGTGGAGGCATTTTGTTATTGTAGCCATATTGAGATGATTTTACATATCAATGCTCAAAGATCCATCTCTGTATTAGAGTCTTTTAAGAAAATGAATAATTAAATAAGTAAATGAAACAAATTTTGAGCAGGAAATAAAAGAATTGTCATTATTGGGAAATAAATTAAACTACACTTGCTTAATGACTAATACTGTATATGAACCAAGTAATTTGTACACGACTTTAAGTTATTGCTATAATAATTTGGGGGTTTTCTCGTCCAAACATATATTGCCATCACCAACTTCATCCATGTGAACGCAGCCTCTTTTGCATTTCATTACCAATTTGGGCACAAATACAAATACTGAAGTATCCCAAAACATGTGCAAGAGAAGAACTGAAGCCATATCAGAACGGTACCCACATTTTGACCACTGAACCACCTAGTTTAGAACTAAAACAGTATTGCTCGTTAATTTTGTTTTGTGGAAGCCGCAGCAAAGACATCAACTGATGCAAGTTATACCATATCATATAGGTTAACACCGTGGGAGAAAATCTGGAGGGGCGTCCCCCACGAAGGTGTTTTCGGAGATATAAAACCGAATTTCCCCCTATACCCCCAGTCATATCTTTTTTAGTCGGCACAAAGAATGTTATAGCAGAAAGTCTCACGTTTCAACACAGATTTCCTACCATCTGCCCTTGGTCAACACCCGTTCGACTCCCAGCTAATGAACTTTCAGTGCCAAGAAGCATTCTCGATGCACAATTCTCTCTCTCTCTCTCTCTCTCTCTCTATTTCTTCTTAGAAAATTGACTGATTTATATTTACTGAAATTTGTGCCCCCTCTTTTACAAATTCAAGTATCTGCCTCTAAAATTTGTATAATGTACACACGAAGTCTTTCCATGTCATTTCATTTATTTCCACAGTAACAGCAAATAAGTTGTGCAACGACTTTCACATTTCAGAATCATTAAAGCAAATACCACAAAAGAATTTTTGACATAAATTGCGTACGTATAATCACTTAATCAGTGAATAGTAATTAGTATAGATTTGTTCGATGTTCGATGTATAGTGGAAGAAACCTTTATAACCAAAGCTTGTAATCCCGGGCTTGCAATTCAGGTTCCCCAAAGTCTCTCCATTGTTGTCTGAATAAAAACAAACAAACAAACAAAAACGAAAAAACAGAATCACATGTAGCATATATAGACCGAACAACACATTACATTGCCATCAGTGGCTGTATAAGTATTGATTGGTTTGAACGTGTGAAGGAAGGTTAGTTCTCCGATGGAATCAAAAGATGATGGGATATTGAGCGAAATATCCCCCCCCCCCCCCCCCGTCACAACAACGCCAGATCGACAACACATCGAACGAAACATGCCATCAGTGGCTATCCTGTATAGTCTTGGTTGGTTCTTCTTCTTTTTCTTCTTCTTCTTTTTCTTCTTCTTCTTCTTCTTCTTCTTCTTCTTCTTCTTCTTCTTCTTCTTCTTCTTCTGGGTTCTCCTGCCTCCTTCAACCCTGAAAATTCTTGCAGGTTTAACTTGTGTGTGTTATGTGCATCAGTGGGTTTGGAGGGTGTGACAGGGGGCATCCTGCTTTTTATGTCGTAAACGTGCATAATTTGAAATAAGCAATAACCAATTACTAAAATGATCAATGATGGGGGTGAAAAAAAATCAAAGCTATAATGAGATGTGCGTATTTCATTTCTCTTATGTTAAGTGAACTCGATGAGAGTTTTTTTTTAATTCATTTATTTTTTTTTAAATTTAAAACAAGAAATTGTAGAAGAAACAAAATAGATTTATTGAAGATGTTTTTCTTTGTTTGGCCACACTTGAGTTTATTTTTCGCAAGTCTTTGCTTTCCTTTTTTCATGGCAGTTGGAATGACATAAAAAGAGAAATGAATCACACAAAACCGAAACTTCATTTGCTTTCATAGTTGAAAATCTAAGCGTAAAAGGGTAATCCCCGGAATGTGATGACTTAAAACAGCATTGGAACAAATTAAGACTCAGTGGTGCAGTATGTTAATAGCACTATTTCTGTGGTTAATAGCTCCATGGTATTGTTGGTTGCGGCAGGAGACGTTGGTGGCGCTGTTGGAGACATGGCAGAGTGGATTTTATAAATCCACGCTGAGACATGGCATTACTGGTAGCAGGTGGTGGTGATGGTGGTGGTGGCGACGGCGGGGCAGTTTGGCGTATGGCACTGCTGGTAGAGGATGGTGGTGGTGGTGGTGCAGTTTGATACAAGGCATTCTTGGTAGAAGGAGGTGGACGTATAGTTTGAGGCATGGAACTCTTCGTAGAAGGTGATGGTGGTGTCGGTGGCGGGGCAGTTTGACACATGCCATTCTCTGTAGAGGAAGGAGGTAATAGTGGTGGTGCTCGCCCTGTTTGAGACCTGGCATTTTTTCTGGAATTTGGTGGTGATGCAGTTTGAAACATGCCACTGTTGGTAGCACTTGGTGGTGGTATAGTTTGAGACAAGCTATTCTTGGTAGAGGGTGGTGGTGGTGGTGGTGGTGATGGTGGTGCCGTTTGAGACAAGGCATTCTTGGTAGAAGGTGGCGACCGAGCGGGGGAGGGGGTATCCCCCTTCCACGGTAGGGAGATTTTTTTGAAAATTGTGCATGAAAATGGCATTTTCTGCACACTAATATTCAGTATTTAGGGTAACTTATATGAGAAGTGACATATATGGGGGGCCAAGGCGAAGGAGGGTGTGGGGGGATGCCCCTCTCTTATGTTAAGTGAACTCGATGAGAGTTTTTTTTTTAATTCATTTAATTTTTTTTTAATTTAAAACAAAAAAATTTTGCTCACCGATCAACAGGGTGGCCATGGGTCCCTTGTGCCCCCCTTAGCTACGCCAGTGATTGTGAAAGCATTATTTGAGCTGCATGATTCTGAAAGTGGCTGATATGAGTATTATAGCATTACATTTAAGTTCTCAGCGTTACTTGACTCTCTATATACTGCAACACAATATAAACATAAGTATTGTTAATGCTGTCTTTTTGTGTGTGTGTAGCTTCATTTAGTGTATTGTTATGTATTTTGTTTAATATTTTCTAATCGATAATTTTTGTTATTATTTAAACCATACATATATTTCGTGCTTATAATGTGATTTGTACAGTTTTCATTGTAAATATGTATTTTCCTGTTTAATTTTTATGCCAGGGCTCTGTGGCAGACCAGTTTTTTTATGTACTGAACTGACAACCCTGAATAAAGGTGTGAAATAAATAACAACATTTAGCTTCAGGTTTCTGATAGTATAGTAGACATGATATGATTTTGATAGAATAAAGGCATTAGATGCAGTAGTAGATCTGATTCGAAGGTTATATATTATAATATTTCGGATAGGGATATCAAGAGTAATCAGTACGAGGCCATTTAAGTCACGGGTTTACATGAAACAAGGGACATGCATATAATGTAGAGTTGACCAATGGTATTACACGTGCCTGCTGAGTGTGGAAGTCGGATTAAGCACGTGTCACTAAGTCCATTTTCCCGTTTCAGATATACAAAAATTTTTGATTTTTCAGTGGGCAAACACTAAATTCATGCAGTCCCTGAGAAAGGAGACGTTCAAGAGAGTTTATTTTTCATTTCCAAATCACGGATAACAAATCCTGAAAGAAATCAAACATACATAACTATTCGTATACTTTTTTACAATGACAAAAATATATATACAGTATAATCTCTTATGGAAATGGAGGAATCCACTAAAAAGCAATGCTTGTAGAGTGTGGATCCCTCAAATAAATATAGTAAACATAACTTCTGTCATTTTAAAAAATGAAATATATAGCTATATATAAGAAAAAAGGAAAGGACAATACATTAAATTCAAATTTACTAAAGACATTTCTATTTCATTTCTTCCTTTTTTCGAAACATAAATTAATGTGAACTCATACAGTTTATATCCTTGCTACGACTCGTATGTCAGTTGTGAAGATACAGTCATCGAAGAATAACAAAAGATTAATAAAATAAAATGAATAAAATCTTGTCTAAGACACAATGGGAAGACCAACCAAGGTGGGGAAAAACAAGAACAAAACTTGCTGCACGAAATGTGTACATAGGAAGAGAAGAAGAGGTAGAGAGAAAGGGAGGAGGGGAGAGAGAGAGAGAAAGAGAGAGAAAGAGAGAGAGAGAGAGAGAGAGAGAGAGAGAGCAAGATATGAGAGTAAGCACGTTGCAACGTGAGTGGCCATATGAGCAGATGAGAGCTACATGGAAGGCAGGATAATACGATGGGAAAAAAAAAACACATATCGAGGAAGAGGGTTAAAAAAACAGATATTCATTGATTTGTTTTGTAAGACTGTAACAAAAGCAATTTTAATTTCCTCTTAAATGAATTAAGAGAGGGGGCAAGTTGGATGTCATTGTGGAGAGAGTTCCAAAATTTGGGGCCGGTAAAAATAAACGTGTTTTGAGCGTAAATTCTATGTCGTTCTATCATTCGGATTCGTCGAACTTATAAGACATCGAGCGCACTTCAGCGAAAGGGAGGAAATTTGGAGATCTTTAAACTGTTAAACCTAGGCCATAACATGCTGAACTCTACATGTAACAAGCAACGGAACAAAGATTTTTGAACGCTTCGAAGGAGCGCCACGAAAGACCCATATGAAATGTACAGATACCGATAAAGAGTTTTGTCCTTACCTTGCTTATAAAAGCTGACCTTTGTTCATCATTTTGCAGAAATTCAAGCTTTACCTAAATCAAAGTAATGGAGGTGGTCTCGGCGAAAAATTAAAGCGTGTAGATGTCATTCTTTTTTTTTTTTTTCCTTTCCGAAGGAGATACGTTCAGGCCCAAACAATTACCTCTTTGTAAAAACAACAACAACAACAACAAACAGTGAAAAAGCCGAACATAAACAATATTGTACTCGTATTCCATTATAGTGGATATCGGAACCAACGCAATCTTGTTTTAGACCATTCCGCAGCCACATGTCTGACAGGAATGATTGATTATCTTCTTAACAATATGAACTTGGGCCAGATTACTGAAGTGATATCATCTTAAAAAGCATTCGATGTTATACCACTGGAAACAATACTTGATAAACTTTGGCATAAGTAACAAAAAACGTGGTAAGTTCAAATATATTTTGATAGGGAGACAACATTGTGTTACTATGAATAGTCATAGCAGAGTACTTAATGTTCAGTTAGATGTGAGGTACTTCAGTGGTCTATATTGGGCGCCAGTACAGTGTCTCCTTTAGGAGACGCTTTGCCAGTATCCGTTGGTCTAGAATGCTGGGCATTACACATTATACATGAGCAGAAAGAGAAAAATTCACTGAAAAATTTAAGACCATTTCCAATGCAGTATGTTGTTTCGTTTTCGAATTAGAGTAATTTGAATGTAACTTATCATTAAACTCTTTAAATTGGCACCGCAGTGAATATCATAATTATAATCACTATTTCCGTGTTCCAATGGGCAGTTTCCGCTTAAACTTTTGCAGTCATAACTCATTTTGGTTCATGTTATATCTATATATACATATATTTTTTTTCAAATTACGTAAGAGTGAAAAAATAATGGTTGTTGCCAATTTGAGAATTGAAGATGATTGATTTAGACCTCTAAAGAGCTCTGTACTTCTATGGGTTCTGTTCTTTGCATAAAATGACAGTGATGTAAAAATGCAAAATAATGATCCAAAGATATTCTGTCCTTTCGGAAGTTCAAGAAGACTTGCAAGATGATTTTATTTTTTATTTGTAAATAAACGAGATGTTAAGACACCCACATAAAACCATGGTCATGCCCTCTGGATCAAAAGAAGGTTGGAGAACAATGGTCTCTTGATTAAATTAAATGGCAAATAATTTTAGAGTGGAAACAATAGAATACTTATGAGTCACACTTGACTCATGACTGACGAGGTTTAATTATGTAAATTATAATCAGCAGAAAAAGAAATATCTCGTTCTTATGGATGTATTCATCATATCAAACACTAATAAAAGTACTTGCGGGAATCTTGTTAACCTTTATTTCGCACCCATTTTACCACACATCGACTATTCTTGCTTTGCTTATAGGGAAAGTGTTAAAAAAAACAATAACATGACTCTCCAAAAGCTCAAAATAGATATGCGAGAATGATTTTGAATAAGGAATTCAAAATTATAACTTCCCGCAATTTCTGCTTTTTACACGTCTGAAGTGACAATCGGTGAAAAAAAGATTAAAATACCATTACTTTCTGTATATGGTTTTCAAAGTTATCAGTTTCACGGCCCCAACGTACTTAAAACCGTGAATCAGTCGTTGCATCCCTAGTACCAGCCAATCAATGTACCCCTCTCAAGACGCCAACAAGAAAAGGAAACGATTTATAAAGTCACGAATGCAATATTGAATACAGTCAGCGTTTAATAAGTTTTACCTGTAGGTATGAAAAATTGCAACATATGAATTCACGACTTATGAAAGACAAATTATTTCAGAGGAAATTGAAACATCGACCACACACGCAATATGACCAAGGATCACACCTGGAATATGCCGCGAGAATCGCTCAACATTTTCCTATCTGGCGATATGACGGCAAACCCAGTGTATGTTTATTCCCGTACGTTAAAAAAGTAAATCTAATGGGTATATTCAGTTTATAACCTTACTATAATTTGAATCAAATTATCAAGAGAATGTGAATTTGTTCCTTGCTCCTTGATAATCACTGGTAACTCACGCGACATAAACTTAGCAGATACCTCCAAGTTTCTTGTGGAAGGACACAAGACCCCCCCCCCCTTCCTGGCTATGGGCTAGGCAATATTCATAATTTGCTATTTAACTTTAATTTGTACATTGTAAAATGGTGATTTTCTAAATTTTCTGTCTTGATGATATTTTAAGTAAATGGAAAGAGAGAAAATATCAGAAAAGATCATGAATAGATATAAAAATCAATAAGAAAGAAGAACCTTCACGCAAGTCCATAATCACTTCAAATAAACGCTCCACTACTTCACCACATGTATATTTGACTCATTTGTAAGTAAATATAACTTGCACAGAGGATCCCCCGAAACAAAAACTTACAATCGAAAATGTCTCCCGCAGTAGTATGATTGGTTGGTTGATTGAATGAACATGACCATACCTGTTGATGTTTCTTTTCTAACATCCAAAGTATAACTTACCAAGAAATAGTATTTCAAAGCAGTCAAGATGATATTCAGCTGCTCATCAAAGCATGCTATGTATTATGCCAGAACATACACACAATAAAGGATATTCCTTCATGAATTGCCATCAAAACAATCAGAATATGAAAAATTCTTAGCCTTTGTAATTACACTACCTTCAACTTTGCTGATATCAACCTGCACAAATATCACCTCTTGTCAAGTCTGAATTATGCGGCCTTTCAGAAAAGTTGATTTTTGTTCACTCATTTGTAAAATAGCAAGTGTAGTTTATTTTTGAGTTTCATCGGATAGAAGAGAACCTGACTTTCTGATTTCCTGAAATGTTTTTTAATGTTCAGATTCCGATACTTTTTCCAGCTGTAAACTTTTTGGGGGGACGTCATCGTATCAAAAATTAAAACGTACTCGATGAGAGATGAGATACTCAAAAGCCTAGATTATCATTCTTCAGGTTTTTATGACCACTACATGCCCCATTCTAAATACGCATTTAGGATTATGATCATGGAAACAAATCAGAAAGGCTTAAATAACACAAGCAAATATTCCACCAAGCACCAAACCTACTTACGTACATTCTACTAAATTTATAGGTGTAACGATTGATGATAGATTAACATGGAAAGACCATATCATAGCAGGTAAAATAGATCAAATATCAGGTGCAATGAATAGACTTAAACATTATCTTACCACTGAATATTCTTCGGATTTATATTATACAGTAATACTACGCCATATTAACTATTGTAATATTGTTTCAGGAAAGTGTGCTGATTGTCACTTTAGTAGATTAAAAACGCTAAAAAAAAACGTGCAATAAGAATGATATAAAATTCTAAACCTCTAATGCATACTGTCCATACAGCTCCACTTTTCACAAAATTTAAATTAATGACTGTAGAATAATATATAACATTTGCACAGAGCTTAATACACATTGTTTCTAAGTGCATTAAACAACAAATTGCTATTTCTATTTATTATTATTGTAATAATCTTTTGAATCACTCACAGGCCATTTTATCAGACATGTCAGTAATATATTCATTTCAAATTTTAAATGTCAGTTCTCACGTAACACAATCAGATATGCCGGACCGAGATTATGGAATCATCTACCTGAAGAAATTAAACATTGTCACAAACTTTCATCTTTTAAACATAAATTCAAGTTCTTTCTCCTTAGCCTTTAATGTATATTTATACATTTTAATTTTTTTTTTGCCTCTCTTTGTTTTAGTCTTTTGGTATGTTTTTGTATAGTCATATATAGTATTAATTATGTATTCAACTTGTGTCTTTGCACAGTAATCATTTTTAAAAATTGTTTTGGGGGTTTGCCTTCAGTTGATGGACCAGTTTTGCCTTTGTCAATCCCCACCACATTTTTATGATTTAAAAAAAAAATCTTTTTGCTCTTGCGTACATTCTGATTATTGCTCATGTTGTTTTTATTCAATTTGTGGAAATATACTGAACTGAACTGAAGCTGAAACTGAACTATTCTGAAACAGAAACTATTGTGAGAAAAAGGAAATCACACTTGTTAACATGTATTGCTTTCCAGTTTCGGTGTGTTTCCTTCATTACGTAAAGCTCAACTTAACACTGATGTGGTTGGTGAAGCATGTAAATCGGCGTAAATTCACTTTGAGGAGTGGGGCGGGGGGAGGATAATCGATTTTTTGCCGATCTTTTTTTCTGTCGAACTCACACTTTAGTATAAACACACACCCTCACCGACCCGCACAGACCCCCTTACACACATTTCAATTTTTATTTTACGAGCGAGCGAGCAAAGTGAGTGAACCCAAAATAACCACTTTTCTGGTTTTTAATCGCATTTTCAAATAGAAATTTATTATGATGGTCGTTTAGGACAGATAATTAACACAATTTACTAAGTGATCAATTAAAATATCATTACTTCCTTAAAAAGTGTGTGTGTGTGTGGGGGGGGGGGAGATATTTGTACACGCCATTCCCCCCTCTCGAAAAAATGGGGGATGTATATCCCCCATCCCCCCGGAATTTACGCCAATGAAATAAGAGTATTTCTTGATATATCAATATCATTGCAACAAACCTAATCGAATACATTTGCCAACAAACGGGCAAGATTTTCATTGTTAAAAGTAACAATCTACTTGTAGCTAGATAAGTACAACTGAAGGGTTTTATTCACCCCCTTTAACACAACTTTTAAAAGCACAAGCATTGCTGCCCGTACATGTACAAGTTAAGATTATCATCCGAAACGACGACTCACTCGAATTCACCATAAAGGCAGAAAAACATGGGACAGCGGCTCAGTCGGACTGAGTTTGGCGAGTCGTTTGATTATAGAACCTAGGATTGAGTTGCACACATACATAATAAACTTATATAACTAATCATCACCTCTTATATTTTCATTTTTTAAATTAACTTGGTGTTTAACCATCTGAATTGATTATAATACATGTACATTCCTACATTGTCGATTAGCTTAGTCGAAAGCTCTAGAGTGCATATTATTACCATCACCTCTCTGTACATGCTGTATGGGTCATCTTGGATGTTAGCCAGATTATACACCCGCACCAGCGATAGCGTACCTATCAAAAAAAAAAAGCAAAAAAAAAAAAACAACAAAAACAATTAAGTTGAGCAATAGCACTAATTCCCACTGGCCATATATACCGTTTTTCAGAAGGTTCGTAAATCCGGAGGTTCATATTTCAGAAAAGTGAATTTTTCGGTTTTCTGAACCGTGACTATGGAGCTTTAACATATGTTCTTTGTCAGAATAATGAACCAAAGCTTTTTGTTAGGATTCGAATTTGAGATAAATGAAGCTTCGAAATAATGCAATAAGACATTCATGATGAACTCCACATATATATATATATATATATATATATATATATATATTTAAATTTTGAACCACCTGGTAGAGGAAATTTGTGTTTTGGAATACTCAGAATTACGAACCTTCAGAAACACGAGGCTCCAAGAAGGCCTCCATATCGATATTTAGTTAGACATTTTGTTCCCTACGTTGTGCCATCGAAGCTGATAAAAATATTTCAGTATTAAAAGAGGCTTAAAAAGTGCCAGGTTTGCTCAAAACTTCGATTATCATCATTGGTCACCTTCAAAATAGTACAGAGTTTTCCTGCTTAGAACAGGACAGAGCGGTGCCAGGGTATTTTGATGGGAGGGGGGGGGGGTGTTAAGAATATATGATTGTATGACCCAGCCCTCTCTTTCCCCATACTCTTCTTTCTCCGTCTTCCTCTTTTTCTTCTTTTTCTCCTCCCCATTTTTGTTTTTGATCGCTTGAAAACTCATAGGGGGCGATCGCCCCTGTACCCCAGTAGCCTGCTCCTGGGTTAAGAACAAAAACAATAGTTTTTTTTTTAGGTACTTAACCAATGTAATGTTTAATCATTTACCAATATCATTATGTTTTCAAAACAGCCAGCATTACAATAACAATAATATACATGTATATATATATATATATATATATATATATATATATATATATGGGGGGGAGGTAGTGTGCGCCCAGTGGATGCGCGCCCACAGAGCTCTCCACTTTATTCTTTGTTTTGTTTGTTTAAGCTGTTGTTCATTTACTGTAGCTATATCTAAGTTATGGAATGGCCTTCCTGAAGACATCAAAAAGTGTTTAACCTCTGAAACTTTCAAGAAGCATCTTAAAGCATTTCTGTTCACTTCCTAATTTCATAAAAAGCGCCTTGAGCACTCCACAGAGTGGATCTGGCTCTATACAAGTCACATTTATTATTACTAATATTTTTTGTACAGCGCATGTCAAATAATCCTGATGTAACTTTTTTTCCTGAAGGCATGGGTTCGGATATCTAGCTTCATCTACAACAGCTGATACCCATTAAAGTCCTGGTACAAGAGGCATAACTGTATACTAAAAAAAAAAGAAAAAAAAAAGAAACAAAAACAAGAGTAGGTTACTTACTCGATGATCTTCCTGTTTGGAACGAAGGGTGCCACTGAATTTAGACCGAGCCGATCAATGGCCTACACAAATGGGAGAAAAATTGATTCATAAAAAAACAAAATAGAAAACAAATCAAAAGATACGCGCTCTAAAATTAGACTTAATAGCAAGTACGAGTAATCAATAAGAATTTTACCCTCATTTCAAGGTTTTAAAGTTTATTTGAAGGGTTATAACGAAATCGAGTATCGCTAAAAGGAAAGGAAAACTTGCATTTCATTTTCGTAATGGAGGTTTGTCTTCCTTTTGAAGGCGGCTTCCCTGAATAAGTTTTAGGAATACCCTAGTTCTGCTGATTTATGTCATCTCTTTGCTTTAAGTCTATGTTAAAATGTGTTAATTCTTGTTTCTTTTTAATTGTTTTAACCATGTTCTGATGTTTCTGTAATCGTACTGTTTTGATCAATAAGAACTTAATGAAAAAAAGAAGAATTTCACATACGAAGCTTGTCATGCTTGTTGAGAGATATATTCTAGTGAAATTTTGAAAAAAATGAAATGAAGAGACAACTAATGATATTTAAAAGCCCCTCTGTGGTATTACTTCAGATCTTTATGCATGCCCAGTCACTGGTGAATTGAGCCAATAGTGGGCAAGGGGGGGGGGGGGTCGTATCAAAAAAGAAAACGAAGAGGGAACCAACTGCTGACAAGCAAAAAAAGGAGGAAAGTCATCAACGAATATAAAGAATAAAATATTTCAGAAGGTTCCAATCGGTTAGATATTCAAGGCGATTCGATGCAACGACAATGTTGAAGAGATACAAACAATAACTGAAAAATTGCCTTGGTAATTATTTGTCTTGTTTTATTCGGGGGGTAGGGGAAGCAGCTGCGAAATGACCTTGGGTTTCTGTTTGTATATTTCTTTGTGTGTATAGTTGTTGTTGTTTTATTTACAAATATATCATGCTTTGTGAATGCACACAAGATGGACCACAGCATCATTAGTATGAGTAGGCTTAGGGCACGTTGCGTACCTTATCATGCGCAAGAAATGGTTCATGTTATCTTTTTAGCAATGTTCTTGAGGGTATGCCGAATGAAAGGTTCTGGTGATCATAATAAATCTTTGAATATGAATAAAATCCAACGAGAAGAAAAACTTTAAAAACGCAATGGTCAGTGATGGTATCAGGGGGAAAATGGTTAACTGTATCCCACCTTTTTTTTCTCGTATGAAATGGACATTATTTCCAAAGGAGAATCTGCCTGTATGCATATGTATTAGATTGGGAGAAAGTTAATTCTTCTTACCAGTTTCACTTTGTATGATTCTCTCATATTTCCAAGATTTTCAGGATTGATGTAGAAATCAGCCGCCTGTTGGATTGCATTTAGAGGAACAAGACCTACTATCTCCGAGCCACACAGAGCTACGTTCTCCTCCTCAAGGGAAATAGAATGATGAAAAAAATAATAAAGATAATAATGATAATAATAATGATAATAATAATGATAATAATGATAATAATAATAATAATAATAATAATAATAATAATAATAATAATAATAATAATAATAATAATAATCATAATAATAATGATAATAATAATAATGATAATAATAACAATAAAAATAATGGTAATAATGATAATAATAATGATTATAATAATAAAAATAATGATAATAATGATAATAATAATAATAATCATAATAATAATGATAATAATGATAATAATGATAATAATAATAATAGAAATAATAAAACAATGATGATAATAATAGCAATGATAATAACTATGATGATAATAAAAACAAAGACAACAATAATAATGACAGCGCCTTTTCCATACAGCCAATCATAATTAATCAAGTGGTTGTGAAGAGTTGTTCAGAATTTATTGGATATGTTTTAAATTGTCAAATGAAATACATGTATTTCACGTTTGATTCAAATCCCTGATTACTTCTACTCAGCATGCTCAGTGCCCACAGACGTTATAAAACTGCGTCAGATATTGGTGCGGTCTTTGACGCACCATGTGAGGATGACATCGTACTAGAATTATTTCAAAAGGAACTCTGCACGCACTGTATTGCATTACTGGCGTATGCGCTAATTCTAAGCTCGGGCTTGATCAGCGCAAGTAATAATAAATACAATCAATATGACGGATGGTGTTAACGAGCATCGTTTGAACAGTCGTAATCAATACCAATGTCGTTCTACCATGACTACAAACCAGGATTATGAAAGGGATTTTGAGTGACATAGCAAGTAAAGGCTCACTTCAGGTGATTTTTTTCCCATTATTTGACAGAAGGATTAATTGATGTTTGCAGCATATTCCTCGTTAAGATTTAATGTGTTGAAAGTCGATCTCTTCTCTTTAAGAATACAGAAACAGCCTTTTCCAATGCAAAATCTACTTGACTTTAAAACATTTTCATATCGTACCCGGGCCTTTTCCAGGCATTTTTCGAATACGACGTGTACTGGAGTGACGTCAATATCCAGGAGATTCATTGCCACTTGATATACGCCATATTCAGGTGACCACCAGTAAATTGCCTCCACCTTTTCCAGTGCTCCTCGCTGAAAGTATATACAACAATAATATTTACAGGCAGGGGCGAACTGACCATAGGAATTGTGGGAGAGCCCCCCCCCCCCCTCCCTCCTCGGGCAGTTTGGTATTTTGGCTTGAGGGCCTGTAGATTTGTGGTTTAAGGTGACGCTTTCAGAAATCGAACATCGAGCCTACAGGGGCGGATCCATGATTTTGTACAAACTGATAAAGGAGAGAAAAATCCATAAAATTCTCACGCAAGCATGCAAGCTGGCCAACAACAGCAACGACAAACAAACGAACAAAAATAACAATCAGTAAAATAGTGATAATAATAAATGTCATCAATTTCAAAAGTGCCTTTTGTATGCAAATTGGGAAAGGTGGAGATAAACCGTTTGAATATCTTGTAGTTCTATGTTACAAAAGGTTTCACGGTTTCAAAAAGGGGGCACAGGTAGATTGTTAACTCTTTTACATCTCTCAGTACAATTTGATGAGTAGTAGAAACTGACTTTGCAATAACTTGAATATTCAGCTAAAGACACATGATTTACTTTCAGAAAGCATTGGAAAGACATCGTGGTCGGGTTACATTTATATGAGTTGATAGTGAATACTAACTTGTCCTCCTGACGTCCTTACGGCAGATGTGATAGCACGACACTGTTTTTCATTACCAAGAACGTTGACATTATAGGTAACCAATTTCTTACGAGCTCCAGTAGCCGTGGCGCCCCAGGCAGGGTCAAACGTTGCTGGGCCAAAATCAGGCTTCCATTCAGGGTCTGCAAGCTGCACGTATGTATATAAAACATTGTTCTTTTACTGAAATTCATATTCAGGGGAATACATACGAAAATTCTATGACAAGCAAATAAGGAAGCAGGCTGTTGGGAGATTCAAGATTTGATATTTTTTTTCAATTTGTACTTACATAGCGCATGCTAAGAGTCCCGTTGTTAGCCAGTAACTTACCCCCTCCTCATCTGTTGCTTTACGTTTGATCAATCGCTTATGGTGGTGGAATGTGTGTTTTTTTTTTTCTTACCCATATTTTCGAATAATTATATGGGTCATGTTCTATATTGTAATTTAAAACCCTATGCTTGGTCTTCGTCAAGATTTGTTGAAGGAAAGTAAACTTAGATTTTGGTCTAATTCATTATTCAAATTCACCTGTATGTAGATGAATTTCAAACGCAGTCCAGGGTGTTCATAGTAGGATATGGGTTTATGGGTCTGTGGATACCTTTACATCTTTATTGAAAGGGATTTTTTTTTTAATGTTTGCAACTTGTATCTTTCATGTCTTTCATCACATTATGTAATATGAAGACCTAAATATATTAACAATTGTATTACAAAAACCCACACATCAAGTTTCATGACGTCTTTTGGTGTGTGAATGGGTGAAAATTTGGAAGGTACGGAAGAAAAATGAAAGAATTTCTGATCGAGTATCCCTTTTCAGATCGCAATGCTCCTCATAAAATGGGAACTGTGAAACTTAATCATGTTAATGTGTGGCTTTCCAATCACCTGCTCTTCCAGTCCTGTATTACGGCATCGTCGAACTTTGGAGAGACTTTCCCTATTATCCTCTCTGGCTGAAGAGCCATAAAGGTACACTAAAAAGTAAATGGTAGTAAAAAATATTATGTTAGCTTTTATTGTATCTGAATTACTAAAATCAATATCTTGAAGTGTGGAATGTGCCCCTTTTTAAAGGCCCTTTCCAAACCGATTTCTGAACGGCGTTACAGATATTTACTCGGATGTAATCTGCAGTATAATTGCAAAAATAAGAGAGAGAAAAAAAAAACGCATTGCCTTGAGAAAACCTCACTTCTTACCTACTCATATTAATATATATGAATATTATGATGGAATTCATAGGATAAGGAGCTTGCTTGAGGCAGTGATTTAGTTATTCTAATCTCTAAAATATACTTAACACTGAGGTTTTACTTCCGACTCAACGTTACTGCTTACCAGGTACTTTAAGGTTTTCTGCTAGCTTCTGTCCAAACTCCTCAGAACACTGGATACAATCTTTCATAGTTACCCCTTTGACGGGATAGAATGCACATTCGTCAAAAGCTCCGATACTTGGATGAATGCCTAAAGACAAGATAATGGCAAATATTCAGTTCACTTTAAAATTCAAAATATTTCTTAAGTAGGCAACTCAGTAAGACCCAGAAATGTGGATTTTCTTAAGGCTTTGAAAACCGTCCCGATGCTTACCCGATAACAGGTTTAGCGCAGTGTCAACTACCGGAAGTGGACTTCACTGTAACCCCTGCCAAGACATGTTCCCTCCACCAACCATCCCACACGCATACTCTTCATCATTTCTTCTGCCCTCCCTAACGCTCTTCGACATTTCAAGAAAAATGAAGGCAAGCTCGAATATTTTTCGGGGTTGTTTCACCACCGACATTTGCTCGATGAAACAGGGCCTAGAATCCAAATGACCTTTAAGCCTTTAGATCGACCAGTTGACCCCCCCCCCCCCCCCTCCCCGACTATCGCTGCTTCGGAATGTACGAGCGTTACAAGACAATTCAACTCAATTCGTGCAGTTAGCGGATTATTACGCAATGTCCATGGAACAGACGACCTCAATTTCAGTTATTATACTTGGATCATTGCTTTAATTACGATATTACTTCGTTGATTTTCATAAAATGCTTGATAAATGCAAGTCACTACTTGGCGTTCTGGAGTGCGCCTCTTGAATCCATCTAACAGTGGAAGTTAAACTGATTCAGCGGACCCAGGTACGCGTCTTTCGGATGGTTACTAGTATGTAAAAGGTCCGTCCCAGACGTAAATAATCATATCTAATTGATTCACGTCTGTAAAAACCCAATTCAACAACTTGAAAAAGGAGAAGAAGCAGTAGAAAAAAGGCATACAAATATATACCGGGATCTTGTCTCATGTCGATCTTCCCAAAAGCGAAGCCAGCCATGTTCAGAGCGCCCTCGACGACAGCATCAGGGGATCCAATGAATGTATAGTTTGTTCGATTAAGCCAAGTGGTAACATGCACATCTAGCAGCTTACATCCCTGTGTCTTTTTAACTTCGTCACGGAGGCCATCGATGACCTGCATATTGTCATATGTATAGTGCAAAAAAGAATAACAATGATAGTATCTACGCAGTATGGTGTACCTCAAGGATCACTGTTTGTCCTTCACTAATTTTTTTCCCCATTACAATCGTATGCTCTATCAGTGATTTAAAAGCAACAAATCAATGTGCAGGAGAAGGTCTCGAAAACATTTCCTCTATAGTAATAAGGAATTTGAAGCATTTGTCTCATGCCATATCCATAAGTGGCTGGTTACAGTTCGTTATTCCGAAGGTTCTTTATTCCGAAGGTTCGGTATTCCGAAGGTTCGTTAGTCCGAAGGTTAGTTAGTCCGAAAATGTAAAAAGGTTCGTTAGTCCGAAGGTTCGTTAGTCGGAAAATGAAATAAGGTTCGTTAGTTCGTTAGTTATTTTCGGACTAACGAACCTTATTTCATTTTCGGATTATCGAACCTTCGGACTAACGAATCTTTTTTCATTTTCGGATTAACGAACCTTCGGAATAAAGCCACAAATGTTCGGATTAACGAACCTTTTTTCATTTTCGGACTAACGAACATCTAGGTATACGCAATTTGCGTGTTTCGGAATAATGAACCTTCGGAATAACGAACCTTCGAATAACGAATATCACCCAAATGGCTATTAGAGTTAAGTCCATTAGGAATAACTTTATGCATGACTTTTCACTCAAGATGCTGTGGAGAATGCACAGCCTGTCAGATAATAGGGCATGATACGAAAAACAAATCTACACATTTCTTGTGACTAAGCGTGAAGGATTAAGTAAATCCTGAAAACACTTTGAATTGTCGTCCAATCATAAAAATGGAACAAAGTTGGAGAGATGGGATACAGACGTTTTGATTTTGAAAGGAATTCTAAATTCCCTATGACCTTTTCATACTATTCTGCTAAGATAAAAATGGCATTAGCAACGAAATCAGGGTTTGTGATAAAGATAAGAATGTTACTTGAAATCCTTCTGGTTCTCTTTTGGCAATCATTCATACTTGAAAGAAGACTAAAATACCTCCTGATTCCTCGCCTCCTGGAAATTAGCTGTACATCCAACCAACCGATTTTTAACTTCTGTAACCGTTGCTAGGGTAACGGAAGAATAATGATAATGAATTAATCATGATTTATTTGCATTTTATTATACCTGATTATCAAATTACATTCTACGTAATTCAGCCTTTGGGCTGCCTTTTTTTTTTTTTTTTTGCAAATGAATACCTTTTCCATTTGAATAATGATGATGATAATAACAACAAGAAGAGATAAATGAACAATGCTTATAACAACAATAATAGTAGGTATGATAATAACTGTGTTAACGATGCTAACGATAAATTTTAATACATACACGTTAAATATTACAAATATTTGACGCCCGTTAAACAGGTTATTCCGAAAAGGAAACAGAATTTTTACTTCCTTTACTGAAAACTTCGGACTTAACGCCTCTGGGAAAACGACAATTAACCTATTGTTTATTTCTATACTTATCTTGTATATTTTTGTTTTTCATGTTAACTGGGATCATGTTTACAAGTTTTTTACCAAACTTTTTATGATCCCACCACATTTACATTTATTCCTCTGTTGTCATTGTTCGTATAGTTTTTTGTTATATGTCACTGTCTGTAAATATGTATTTGATATCTTTTATGAATATTTTTAAATGGAAATGTGGAAATAAATTCAATTCACTTCAATTCAATTCAACCCGCGAGAGCTATCTTCCACTTTTAAAAAATATTTTTACCTTGTGCCATTTTAAAATTTAGATGTAGGATTCTTCTCGATCAGGTTTAATAACGATCAGATCACGATGTTGACCTGTAGCAAAGGAAAATGAAACTCTTGTCAATTGAACCTTCGAGATTTAAATGCGAATCATCATCGTCATTGTCGTCGGCATTTCTTCCTCTTCCTCCTCGTCCTAATTGCAATATCATTGTCAATGTCATCATCAACATCATCACTATCGTCATTATAATCCTGGCGTTATCTTCTACCTTTTCATTATTATTACCGTCATCATCGTCATCATCATCATTAACCTCTTATTGCCGTCGTCGTCGTCATAATCATCATCAACAACAACAACCTATTTTCGCCGTCGTCGTCGTCGTCGCCGTCGGCGTCATCATCATCATCGTCATCATCATCATCATCATCATCATCATCATCATCATCATTAACATCATCGAACCCATCATCATTATTATGATCGTCGACCCAGTCATCATCATCTTGTCATGAAAATAATCTGCAAACTAGTATAGGTCTCTTTAAGAAGGTAGGCCTATTTGTTCTTCTTTGGTCAGGTTGGTGATTACTTTTTCATTCCAGATTTTTATTTTCGGTGGTAAAACAAATCTGCAAGTCTGAAGGATAGAACTTGTTCATCAATACGTTACAAATGAAAACGACGCAAATAACGTCACACTTGACATTTCCTTTTTAGTTGGTTTGATCTGAGTTTCTATTCAATTCAATTAAAAAATGCTTTATTAGACAACATGTTTCGCAGCATACGTTGAACTGCTTATGTTTACATTATATACAAAGTAAAAGTCACATTCAAAATTCAAAATTCAAAATTCAAACTACATCATTGGACATAGAATTAAAAAAAATTATAGTGCTTTCAACACGATTAGATTATCTATTCTTTGATCAAAATAAATCATTTCGCTAATGTCCAAGAGAAAATTATTTTTGACTCTCCTGAATAATTATGACCCAATACATTTTACATTTTCATCCACTGCCCAAACCACCAGTTTGTTGTTATTTTTTTATCATAGTAATAATTGTTGCCGCACTTTTCATTTCCCATGACGAAGAAGTAAACCGCGTCATACTAGATCAGTAAGAGTGCGATGAGCCTGAACAGGTGTAGTCATGACAACTATAAACAATCATGTTGGCAGTTCGTACTAGCACCATCATCGGTATGAGAATGCATAAAAACAAGCTAAATGAACCAATTATAGATTTATATCCATTACAATAAACTGCCGTTATCACCAAGGTTACAAGCAGACATTTATGGATATTCAGCATAATTGTATTACGTGTACACAAAATTGATGTCAGAGTTATAGAAAATATGTTTATTGCCTCAGTAGAAGAGCTTGCGGGATGGGGCGAGAAGCAGGGCACATCAGTAAAGTCATTTGATCATTATACTGTATACCCCCTTTTTAATTCCGATAAGCGCTCTACATTAAAAAATCAGATCGTTTCCATGCACATGTATAATAAGTGTCCCTATTCACTAGCGCTCTCCTTTCCCTCCTTGAAGGTTTCCCTTT
Organism: Echinometra lucunter; assembly: GCA_029962745.1. NCBI lineage: Eukaryota > Metazoa > Echinodermata > Echinoidea > Camarodonta > Echinometridae > Echinometra > Echinometra lucunter. The sequence goes on along the minus strand of CM057161.1, from coordinate 25,547,307 downwards.
CGTTTTCGATTTGATTTAATAGCCCTCAAAAGCCCCTTTAACCATTGTGAACTAAAGCGACTTTCGTGACAGGAATGTCTTTTCGTACGTAAAATCTTAGCAAATGGAGATAGGCACGAAGGGAAAATGCCCTAAAGATTGCAAGAACAAACAGCACCCCCTTCCTTTTAGAGCATGACCGCGGGATCACTCTCAAAACAATGAATGAAGTGCCCTTTTTGTAGATAAAGCAATTTGAAACGTCATAGTGCCCTTTACGCTACTCATTATACTCTTAAATTTCATATGCAAAGTATATATATGTATATGCTTCTTTTTTAAGAGGGTGTGAAAATCCTCTTTTTTCGGTCATAATAGGAAACTTAGGAATTGAATCCATTCCACAATGTAGTGTAATCCACTCCCAAAATAATTGTGCAAGTCTTTTGGGAGTAGATTTTTTTTAAAGCGTGGATTCCATTCCAAAACAAAGTGACCCAAAAATATTACCCCCCCCCCAACAAACAGATTAATCATTGTCACTCCTGTATATTGTATAATAGAGCGTAGGAAGCCACTTTACAGTTTTGGATGTTAAAAGATCTTTTTATAAGATTCTAAATTTTAATTATTCCAAATCCAGACTGATGAAATATACCAACTGCATGTAATTATTCATACATGATTGTGGTTGGTTGATTTATCGTAAACACACATTAAACAAGCACCTCGCAGGCTGAACATGCTGAAAGAGTTTAGTTTACAAGTCGTGCCGCAACATAATGGTCACAATGATATTTGAATAAAACGTTATTACACCATAACTGATATGCGCTGAATACAGGCGCGTACGCAGGGGGGGGGGGGGGTGTTTAGGGCGTGAAACACCCTCCTTTGCCTTGTGAAAAAATATGGACCGAAAAGAGAAAAGAAAAGAACAGAGGGAAAAGGAGAGAAAGGACGGGAGAAAAAAAAAGAAAAGATGGAACATGTAGAAAGAGAAAGAGAAAGGGAAGGAAAAGGATAGAAAAGGGTAAAATCTGGAAGTACCCGCTAGCTTCGCTCCCTCACTTTTTAAGTATCTTATAGCCAATGACGATTAAATCAGTAATCACTATTAATATGAAAGCAAACTGGTTTACATGTTGTGTCTCTATAATGTTATGCTATTCTTCTACTCATAGAATGTTGCTAATATACTATAACTGCAAGAAAACCAGCGGAAAGTTGACCGAAAAAAGTAATACTTTCGGGAGATACGAGAAGTAGAGAACGGAAGATGCTGATAAAATATACGTAACTAAAGAAATAAGAATGGAGTTATACATTACACTAGAACCTGTTTTCAGTATACATTTTTTTTCTCGCTCGCTCGCTACGCTCGCTCATAAAATCTAGAAACAAGATGGTTTCGAGCAACAAGCACCTTCAGCTGGCTTTATTCCAGCAACCAGATGCCTGAACATCTAAAGGAAGATGACTATTATGAACAATCATCTAAATGAATCTACATTTGCCACTCTCCACCCAGGCGCAAATGGTTACCTGTGACGATTGCCGAAAGCCAATGTGACTGCCTTTGCCATTGCCCTGTATGTACGCATGTGAACGGTGCAAAATGGTAGGAATGCTCCCTGAGGAGTGGAGATGGTGCACACTTGTGTGCGGGCTAGAAATCCAGTGATCAGGGGTAATAATAGTAACATTGTAAAGCGCATTGAAGTTTTCATGTAGTGCGCTATATAAATGTAATATATTATCATTATTATCAGTATTATAATCATCGACTGTATTTTGGTGACGAATCTACGTTTTTGTCGGTCACTCACATTCGCACGCTTGTAGAAAGAGAATGCTTTCGACCGACAAGGGAGGTTCTCAAATGGAGTCATATTCGGCAGATAGGTGATGGAATATATCATTTAGATATCTTGTAGGCTTATGACGTATTTTGATGATAAAATAACATATTTTCGCTCGCTCGTTTAATATTTTGATTCAGGAAGGTGTCGGAAAGCAACGAATTCGGCAAGTAAGATGGCCGAATATATAAGCCTAATTTAGATATCTTAAAGACAAGTAATTTATTTTGATGACGAGTTATCACTTCTACCATGAAAAGGGGTGTGTTTTTCGTCGCTCGCTTTGCTCTCTCGTAATAATTGAAACAGTGTGCTTTCGGACAACAAACATAAGTCCTATGGTCCCAACATACAGTCACATTTAGCAGCAAGGTAATCAAATACATAATTTAGATATCTTATAGGCCTTTTCAAAAATATATCACACTTTACAACCGCAAAATCAAATCTGAAATGCTTGTAGTGTGAAGAAAAATGAAACTCAAAGATGTTGTGCCAAAAATTGAGGCTACTTTTTCTCCAAAAGTGGGGTTTCGTGAATAAAATCATCCACAAATATGCATGATCAATTAAATGAAATGTCTTGTCAAGCTAGATTTATACCGCACAAATATTTCTGGAGTAATCGTAAATTTTATGATTTTTGATGAGCATTTTCTTAGGAATTTCCTAAATGTGAAAGATAATTCTTGAAAACTTATCCTCTCGCGTTTTATACCTAGTAGATACCCCTGTTTCCAAGAACTATCTCTTTTTCTTCTTCTTCTTTTTTGAGCCCCACCTAAAAAAAAATCCCAATGAAAATAAATTAGCATTATTATCTTCTGTATGACAACGCTTACTTATCCACAGGAGTCTATGACAAACATGATTAAGCTACACTATTCTATGGTATTTCATCTAACAAAATTTAACTTCATTATACGGTCACAGCATAAATCTAACTAAAAAGGAAGAATAAACATACTCACCTGAATTCCTCAGAAGGATGGATGGAGTGTTTTCCACTGAGAAGGGTGGTTTCTGTAGTAACACCTAATTCCTCAACAGAAACTGCGCATGTTCCAGCTGTTATCACCAGCCAATCAGACGTCAGCAAGCAAAACGATATGATTGGTAGTTTCGTTGTTATACAACCTAGTTTCATCTAGTGAAGGAGGTAGGGGCGTTGCTTGCGGGGATCCGGGGGGGGGGGGGTGGGGGTGGAGTGTGAAATGCACCACCTCTGTCGGCAAAAGAAGGAAGTAAGGAGAAGGATATTGGGAAGAGAAAGGAAAAGAGAAAAAGAGAAGGAGTGGAAGAAATAAAAATAAAGAAAAAGGAAAAGAAAGGAAAAGAAAAGAAGGAAGAGAAAGAAAGAAGAGGAAAAAAAAGAGACAAGACCTAGAAGGCCTCCCTAGAATTCGAAGTATCTAAACCAATGCCGGTTATATCAATGAAAGGAAACTGTTTTTGCATCTTGCATTTGTCTGTCTATGTTATACTATTCTTCTATTCATAGCACTGGCGTAAATCCCGGGGGACGGGGGTATATACATATATATATATATACCCCCCATACACACACTTTTTGGAGGGGGGGGGGAGGAGGTGGTGTACACAAATATCCCCCTACTTTTTGAAGGAGGAGACAGTGATATTGTAAAAGGGAGGTAAAAAGAAAGGAAAATGGGAATGAAAAATGGAGAAACCTGGAAGCGCTCGCTCGCTTTGCTCACTCGCATTTTCAGTATCTTAACCAATGCCGGGTATATTACTATTCTTAAGAAAGAAGATAGGTTTGCATCTTGTCTCTCTATCCAAAGTTTATGCTATTCTTCTACTCATAAATTGTTAGTTAGGCCTATATACCTGCAATGATTCGAGCGGCAAGTTGACTTAAAAATAGATGAAATTTTAGGAAATAACGGCGTGTGACAGTGACAACTATTTCTTTACCCTCCGTTAGAACAGAAGATGCATGTAAATATTATTGTACGTAACTAAACCCCGAGAAGGGGGTAACAATAGACTAGATTCTGTTCTCAGTATTAACAAAACAAGACAAAACAAAACAAAAATGCTCGCTCTTTAAATCTTCAGGGAGTGTATACATTATAGAATCATTTGGTGTATTTTGTATATTTTTCTTCGCTTACTGCGCTCGCTCATATAAAGGATTATTATTATATGAGAAGGCAAGCGAATTGGACATGCAAAGGAGGTGACCGAATATATTTTAGATATTTTATAGGCATATGGTGTATTCTGATGACAATATGATACTTTATCATGGAAAGAGTACGTTTCCTTGCTCACTTCGCTCGCTCATAATATTTACAAACAAGGTGGTTTGGGACAACAAACGATTGGACCAGCGAGGTATATTAATTATATTTGACCAAATATGCCATTTGAATATCATTAGGCCTAGAGTGTATTTTGATGACAAAAAACAAGACTTCTTTTGTAGCAAGAAGTCGTTATTTTTGGCTCGCTCGCTTTGCTCGCTCGCAAAAATAAACAAATATTATAAAATTGGGCGTGGGGGGGGGGGGGCGGGCGGAAGGGTGTGTATATTAAAGTGTGACCGAGAAATTTTGGTAAAACATTTCGATCACCCCCCCCCCTTCACATCTCGAAACGCCGGTGATTCAGAATGTTAGTATATTTTAACTTCAAGGAATCAGTTGACCTAATGAATTTTCAGGAGATATAACGGACTGTGACTAATTGCATATTTCTATCGTACCCACCATAAGAACAGAAGATGCCGTTAAACTGCAGGTTACTAAACTCAATATAACTGAGACATAGTACACTAGAACCTGCACTCAGTACACCATATTCCATCCCCTTTTCTAGACATCCAGGAACAAGATGGTTTACGGTAGCAAGTACTATTTCATTTCAGGTGACCTAGCATATCATTTAGATTTCTAATAAGTCTATTGTAATTTGACGAATAACACATCTTCCATAAAGAGAAGAGAGGTGTTCTTTTTTTTTTTTGCTATCTCGCTTCGCTCGCTCCTAAAATTAAAAAAACAGGGTGGCACATAATCTCGCAAGAAGCGCCATTTCCCCCAAATTTAAAAAGCTTGGCGGACCCTTAACATTAATTTGTAAGTAAAGATATGAATATCTACATCTGACATATTGTTTGAAAATAATTTCTTGTTGGGGGAGGGGATAGGTTAGAATTAAAATGCAGCATAACTGTCGGAAAATTGGGGGTCATCAACTAAAAACTCAGGATTCACACTCTCCCCCCCCCCATTCAAAATGTTCTAGTGGCGCCCCTGAAAGGAGGATGTAGGATAGGGCCAGGCATGATGTTGCCTCCCACCTCTCACCTCCCTCTCTCTCTCCTCCTCCTCCTCCTCCCTCCTCTCTTTTCCTCTTTCTCTCTCTTAATCGCTCCTTTCCCCCTCTTTCTCTCTCCCTTCCTGTAATAGGGGGCAATTACTCCGCTCTCACCCGCCCTGTAATAGCTACGCCACTTGTTACTTGTTAATTGTTGAGATAATCCCTGTTGCAGCTCACACTGGATGCTATGTGATGATGACTATGTATATCGTGCCAGTTAAGGAGGTGAGTGTGCAGACTGCTCATATAAGCAAGCATGTGGTTTTCCCCAAACATGAATAATATATTACCTCATAAGTCTGATATGCAATATTCTGGGACATTGATCAACATTATATCGGTTCATTGTGCATCTCCAGGGTACATCAATCACACATAAAGAAACAATTATATCATAGCATCCGCTGTGCGTAATGTTATCATGGTAACAAACTATTGTTAATATCGGAGTATAAAACAACATAACAAAAAGCTGCTCTGCAGCGACCTAATCAACAAGAGAGGAGAGGAGAGGAAAATAGGAGAAGATAAAGCTTTTTTTAAAAATTCATTTCGTTAATTTATTTCCTTTTTCATCAAATAGAATACTAAGTTTGATGTCCTATCAATCAATATCACAAGTATATCATGTGAATATCATCAGTCAGTTCCGAAACACACTGCATGAGCCTGATAAGTACAAATAGTTCCTATAGTTACTATTATAACTCCTTGATATAAACAAGCAAGGTTAGAGGAGCAATTATAAGAATTATGAGATAAAGCTTCTCTTTGCTGTATAATGAGCAATCTCTTCCGAACAGATGAGCCTGATATTAGTAATAACGACGCGAGGAATAGAAGAAAATGGAAATTTTGAATATAAACACAGGCTTAATTTATAAGGAAATCCATTTTATAAAGATGTACCCAAACTTAAAAAAAAAAACGCGTCCCAGAAAAAAAAAACTAATATAAAATAACTGGTTAAATAGTGTGCAAAATATGTGCTCTATAACAATAATAATTTTGTTTTCCTTTATGAAGTGCTATCCCCCAGTCTCCTGTCAGGGACCGCGGAACATTTTTCTGGTGGGTGAGGGGGAGGGGGGCGGGCTGACTGACAGGTCGGGGGCGAAGCGCCGGCAGGAGCTTAGGGGAGTCCAATGAAGTCCCTAGGTGTTTATGGTTTAGCGAGCCTATTACTATTTCCCAGCTTTCAACACAGTTGTACATGTATTACGTGAACGTGACAATCAATAAAGCACAAAAATTCAACCGGTCTCCTTCCGGAATGACTTAAACTCTAAAAAAAAAAGGGAGGGTTCGAAACTTTAAAATTATGAGTTATAATCATCATTCATTCATTCATTCATTCATGCATTCATTCATACATTTATTCATACATTCATTCATTCAATTCATTCATACATTCATTCATGCATTCATTCATTCATACATTCATTCATTCATTCATTCATTCATACATTCATTCATTCATTCATTCATTCATTCATTCATTCATTCATTCATCCATCCATTCATACATTCATTCATTTATTCATTTATTCATCCATTCACTATTTTATCATTATGTCATTTTGACATTTTTTTAGTTATTAGGGGAGGATATTACAGGCCACCCACTATAATCTTCATCGTCTTTATTCCTTTGTAAAATGGAAAAAAGATGAAACATGAAAAATGACACAATTTTGTGCGACACAACCGGACATACCCCGACACACCCCCAATATACCCCGCCACACCCCGCCACGAAAACAATGGTCGAAGGCAAAAGGTTACATGTGCCTTCCGACTACTAAGTTCGCATTCCAGAGACACCTGCGGATTTCAACAGAAGTCTGTCATCATAGCCACTCGGATTTTCATGAGTATTCTGTATCTTTTATCACAACAAATAACATGAATGGTGGCGAAAACGCTGAAGAATTGAAGTGAAACACCATAAAACACCTTTTGAACATTTCAAATGAGCTTTTAAATTGTGCTCGCATCAATTTTCAATCAAGTGACATTTATTTTACGACCTGCAGTCAAACCTTGCCCGTTCGCCCTCGATCAATCGTACGTTAACCCATTATCATCGGGATCGGGAGCGGGTACGAGTCGAACGAGCAGTAGACTGGTAGAACGAGCAAGATGAATTATAGTTTTGCTATTCTTTTACCATTGATGCAAGGTCATCCAGTGTGTGAGTGTACAGTCTGCTGGACTAGCTGTTTGTATGGTATTGATTTTAACTGCCTTGATCAAACTTCAGAGATGGCTGCCCTGCCGAGTACAATAATACATGTACTTATTTTATTTATTCATTTATTTATTTATTTATTTTATTTCATGTCCAGGAGAACATAGTAACAACAGTGAACAATAATCAACAATACCATATGCAAAATACAATAACAGAAGAGTAAGCAAGCACACAAAAAAGGAAAAGATTACCAAAAGAAATCAAGTTTCTGTAAAAGGCTCTCCTCATTAGCAGGTGAAAAAAAACCCACTTAAAATTCAGTCCAACACAATGAACAGGGAAAAAAAAACTAATTCATAATTCGCAATTGCAGGTTGTTAAGAGGCGTATATTTAAAAAAAAAAAAAGAAAGAAAAGAGGGGGAAAAATCAGCAGAGAGAAACAGAAAGGGAGCTAGAGAATGAAACAGAGAGGGGGTAAAAATGAAAGAAGAGAAAAGAAAAGAGAAGAAAGAAGAAGAGGAAAAAAGAAGAGAGAAAGAAAGAGAGAGATAAGGGGGAAAAAGAAGAGAGAAAAGAAAAAAGAAAGGAGTAAAAGGGCAGATAACCGATATATCGCCTATATCGTTCAAGATTCACCGGTGTAAAAAAAATACCTAGCCTGGAGGCTCCTGGAGAGTAAAAACAACAACAACAACAACAAAAACCCCCCAAAACACTAACGCTACTTACTCTCCGCGGAGAGTAAATAGCGTTAGCGCTTCGGAGATTAAGTACCGTTAGCCCCCCCCCCCTTTTTTTTTTAACTCTCAGTCTCCAGGAGCCTCAAGGCTACTCGTACCTATGGCTTGTATGCATGTCGTGTCAATGACTGTTAAATTTGTGTGGTCTAAATGTATGTACAGTATGATAAATCAGGCACTGAAAGTGTGTAAAATAAGTCCCCCCCCCCCCCCGGCCATTCACTCTGCATAGTTGTAGTTTATTATTGTGTCACGCAGTGCAACAGTGACTTCTTTCCACCTGGTAGACTTTTGAGTACACTGTATAATGAGAGGGGACTTGATACATCATGGTTAGGGCGAAGATGTTAATTTAGATTAATTGTCTTTCTTTTAAGAATTAAAAGATATAATTTGAAATCATGAACAGATTATACATGTATGAATCACATGTTCTAGTCTTTTTTTCCTTGCTTTTTCATTCTTCCAAATTCTCTATTAATCACTTTGTCTGCCTCTCTCTCTCTCTCTCTCTCTCTCTCTCTCTTGGATGTGCCCCTCCCTTCCTCCTATGTTTGGGTGAAGTTTAGTCCAATTCATGTCCGTGTTCAGTGACCTACTTACCTGTTTATTTTTCTTTGGGTGTGCACCTTTTAATATTCAATTTACTGACCGATAAAGCAAACAATCCGCAGAGATTGGTCATTCACTTAAATTGCTATTAAAGTTATATGAGTGTGTAACAATACTTATGCAAGTCATGCACGGCTGCGAAATGTCGACGTGTTTTAAAAAATATGTTCTGAAGTATGCCCGTTTTATTTTGTTAGAATTATATAGCTGACAAACAGGGGCGGCGCCAGGGTGTTCTGATAGGGGGTGCTGGATGACACGTTAGTCCCACAGGTGAGTTTATTTACGTTTTAGATGAACAAATAGGGCTATTATATAGTCGCGTGACCCTGCCTTCTCTTCCCATACTCTTCATCTATCTTCTTCTTCTTCTTCTTTATCACTAGAAAATGATAGGGGAGGCCGCCCTCTGCCCCCTTCTGTATAGCGCCGCCCCTGCTGATGAGAGCTTAAATTGATTGTAAATTACTTGTAAAAGTGAGGGACTCATACATCAGCTGCACCATTTTGTAAAAGTAGGCCTAGAGAAAAATATTTCAGTTGCCCCCCAAATGCAATAGCCACTCGTATTTGAATAAAAGTAACATAATTGCAGAGAAAATGGTCAAGAAAGAGAGAGTGAGAGCAGAAGGGAAAAGAGTGTGGAAGCGTTGCTTGTATTTTCGACAATTTTACGATTAATTGTAATAAATTACCATCAATCGCAAATAGCATACATGCAACTGGTTACCAAAATGCCATGTCATGTTTTTTTTATGTTTTTGTTTTTTTGTTTGTGTAAATTTATATTCGACTGAGTTAAACCGTACAGAATAATTTTAAACCAAATGCAAATAAGCTTTTGAAAAACCGAAGGAAGAGTTTTTATTCAACGTGCTACGTGTCATGAAAAAAAAATACAAAGTATTATACTGTTACCAGTACTATATGATTAGTACTACGTTATGTTCTCTTGGCAGAAGGAATGATTTTCAGTAACAATAAGACTCTAAGAAAAAATAATGAATCAATAAATCAAAGCAATTACAGAGCTGTGCATAGTGGACTGGATATAATACCAGCATTATAGAATATATCATCGACAATCTGTCTCTTTTGTTTCATTGTTGAAGTATATGATAATATTTTTCTTTTCATTATTTCAACTTTCTCAGCGGTGAATTAACCAAAAAATAAATCTTTTCATGTCCAATTCATGCGCAACATTATTCACAAATTTAAAGAATGAAAAGAAATCTTTGAAAAATCTCGAAAGTATTCATTTTTACGATCACTGAATGCATTACCATTGCAAGATTCATGTCCTTGACCGACTTGATTACAGTAAGCTTTGAAGAAAATGCACAGATAATAAAAAAGATAATTAAAAATATTCTGCTTTATTTACAGATTGTGGGTAAAATAATTTTGTTCTTTGTGTCAAGTGGATATGTCGCGAAGAGACATTTTTGCTGACCAAACCATTCAGATTCAGATTCAGGAGTATAGTACACAAAAAGTAATACTGTTAGTTGAACAGAAGTCGTTTTTCCGTTATTGTTCTACAATTCTACATGGCAGGATTTTTCGTTTACATATAAAATCAGCCATTATTTCGTGCAATATATTTTCTTAATTACAAAGAGAAGATGCAGTATGTTAACAAGGCCACCAGATTAAGATTTGAAATAAGAATTTTATTCACTGCATTTTGAAATTTCAAATCTGAAACATTTTCTGACCTATTTGGCATGTTTGGTGACCACCGTCTTCTGTAGTTGTAGGGACTGTTGCAAGAAAGTTGCAATCAATCCTGTTGCAAGGGATAGTTGTGCCTGTAATTAATATCATGCGCAAGTTCTGCAGCCAAAGCAAATCAAGCGCAACTTTCAGTTGCTAAATTTGCCACTGATTTGCATTTGATCGCAACTCAACTTTCTTGCATCACCCCCTACTGTAGACTCATAAACATGTACTAAATTTTATGTCATTTCTATGTGACGGAAAGTGCATAGCATCACGTTAGTGTTCACATCAAAAAGGCACTAACCCATTACGATCCATCCTATGTAATATTCTGTCAATTAAATGTCGTCATGCCCCATGTGGAATCGCCCTGCTTTTTGCATAATAAATTATTAGCTGCTACAAACATACCAAAGGGCACAATTCCCGAATAGTGTTACACTGTCATGCGATAAATGATGTTATTTGCTTTTACAATATTCACAACACAAATAAGTCTAAACTACAGTCTGTACAAGTAACAAAGCGAGAATACATGTAATACTTGAGCTGAATTTCACCTTACATGAACGAAAATGAAATTCAACCCACTCGGATTTCCCTTTTCCATTAAAACAAACGTATTATTTTATTCTATTTTCTGTACGCGACTCATCTCATACACTAGTTGTTAACTTCAGCAACAATACTGTTAACAATGCTCATTTATATTTACAGACAGATAAAAACCTGTCAAATGGATTTTCATTTACAGTGTGTAAAATAAAAAGAAGACTTGTTTCCTCATTGATCTAATACGTAAGTCACACGAAAACTGACTACAAACCGACTACACACGAATGATTCTTGGTCATTCGGATTGAATAATTCGTTCTCCTATCGTCTGGTATTGGCCTCGTTCGTGAGACTGAGATATTAATTCTTCAGTCTGATGACGAAATTTTTCTTCAAAATTTTCAATTTGGTCCGAGTAAATAACGATTAGCCGATTACGTGAGAATGTATGAATTGGATGCTTGCTGTCACATATAAACCCCTAAAAAAATTTCTGCAATTCAAGTTTGAGGGATGATATCTATCTATGAAAAAAGAAACTGGCATCATGGAAAAGCTTGATTATTCCTCTTTACAATAGTGTGCCATTTTTGTCATGATTATGTACTCGTGGAATGCGCAGAACTCCTGAATATTCGGCGAAGTAAAAAATGGAATGTTGCAAAATGAATCGTTTTAAACAACGAAGTCTACTATTTCTTTTGAAGACGTGATGTCTTTTGAAAACGCCAAGATGGTATGCATGTCTTGCATAAATGTCAATGGTGTAATGTTCTTTTCTTTAAAGGATGAAATGGGTTTAAATGATATTCAAGTGGTCATTATGGAGATCAAAGACATGAAAAACATTATCCCTTTTGTTTGGAAGATGAATTATACCCTGAATAATGTTTAAGTGAGGTAGAGTGCAATTTACTGAGTGGTTGTTTGCAAGATGTTAAGATGCCACGTTTATCGAATCTCCTTGAGTCCCAAGCAATGGGACAACTCCTAGTAAGTGTACCCCAAACAATGTTGAGGCCCGGATTGGGGTGAGCACAAGTACGATATATATCAAGATTTCGGGCGAAATTTCTTAAATCTGGAAAAGTTAAAGACGACTGAGGAGTGGGAGTCCAACAAAGACAACCCCGCGAGAAGATGTCACACTGTCTGCTTTAAGGAATCGAAGACCATATATCCGCAAAGAAATCTCGAAGAAAGATTTGCAAGGTGATTTGGGAGAAGATTGTCTGATCGCATAATCAGGAACCGCCTCCATGCAACCAAACTGGGGGCTCATAAAGCTGCAAGAGGACCGGTAAATACTGCATTCCATCATAATGCCCGTATGCGCTGGTGTCATGAACATTTGAACCAAGAGATGTGACGATTTCTTCTCTTTTCCGATGAGTCAAGATTCTGTCTCAGGATGCTGGACGGCAGGATCAAGGAATGCCTAAGTCCTGGCGAACGATTTGCTGACTGTTGAGTGAACTTCCAAGCATCGGTGCACCAACATTACTCAAACTCAGTCCATCCTCAAAACAACTGGGAATTTACTAATGAAAACAACGAATTTTGCATCATTTCATTTTTACCTTGCTGCATATTCAGAAGGACTGCTCATTCTATAATTACATAAGCATTGCAAATTTTACACCTCATTGTAAAGAGAGATAATTAAGCTTTCTAATGATACTGTATTAACATAACTTGAATTGCAGACCACATTAAACGCATGATGATGAAGCAACATAAGAAATATTACCCCTCAAACTTAAAATGCAGAACTTTTTGAGGGGGTTATTTTGTTGGAATAATCCTGAAAAATATCATTAGGTTGACACATTCATGAGTTGGCTATGAAGATGATTCTAGTCAGGCTTGTACGTTATGAGGTCCTTGGTAAAGTTGATATCTGTGGACATATGAAACAATTCAATACAATTTATTGAAATACGAAAGTGCATGTATGCTGCAAGTATTTTCAAACAACGTATCAAAAAGGCTTTCTTAATAATTTTTTTAAATTATTAATATTATTAACATTATCATTATTATCATTATTATGGTATTATCATTATTATTATCATTATCATTATCATTATTGTTGTTTTTTATTGTTTTCTATTTTAACTATCACTGCCATTATCATTATCACTAATTATTTTTCATTATTACAATCATCATCATCATCGTCGTCATCACCATCATCAGCATCAACACCAGCATAATTTTACTATCGAAGCCTCACCGGTTACAAGGAAAAATGGGTTTTACTGGCATCGCAAGGGACCAAGCGTGACATAACCCTCCTCCTTCTTACTACCTGTATCACCAAGATAGACGTCGGTGACGGGAAGATAAGGCTTGTCGGTGATGAGCCCCTCGTCGACAGCCCAGCTCTTGGGATTCGAATCGCAATTACAAGGCTTGTTGCTCAAACAGCCATCAGCTAAGAGGAGAAATGGTAAACACCAATATTA
>CM057161.1:25416322-25528822 GCA_029962745.1 Echinometra lucunter | reverse complement strand
AGTACTGTTAATGATTGCGGTGGGAAATATGAAAAAGAGAGATGAGAAAAGAATAATTAAACACATTAAAACATTAAGCACTGGAAAATAAGATGTTTTTCCATGAAAAATTGTAAGCAAGTTTCTGTACACGAAGTTGAATGTAGTTGAGTCCAAGTACCGTAAGGTCATCATGTAAAACGAATGACCAATTACAGGGACGGATCCAGCATTCTCCAATAGGGGGGCCGGAAATATTAAAAACCACCCGAAACGATATAGAAACGTATGGTTTAAGACTGCACTCAGTGGCGTAATAAATGAGATTATTTTGTGGGTCACCCCTTCCCCCCCCCCCCCCCACGGGGTAGATGTGCCTATCTTGAAATAGTTATCTTTAATAAAGGAATTCTAAGTCTTTTTCCTGAGCAAAAAGGAAATGATGGATAATGTGAGCTCGAAGCGCGAGCTGAAAATTTTTGAGATTCCAAATGAAGAAAATCGTCAGGGGCGTCGCTAGACTTTTTTCAATAGGGGGGGGGGGGATGTAGAGGCCAGATTGCCTACAAACAATGCCAGTGATTACCAACAACAAACGCCGATAAATTCAACCGTATGAAGCCCACAAGGCATCTTCAATTGTGTGCCTCTATCACATTTTTCTTCTAAATGATATATATTTTGTTCACCTCACTTGCTGAATGTGTTTGCTTTCCGAAAACATCCTGTATCTATATGAATATAATACGAGCGAGCGTAGCGATCTAGGAAAATATACACTCTCTTTCGTAGGAGTGATAGTTCTTCATCAAACTATATGATGAGCCTAAAGATATCTAAATAATATAGGCCTATTTGCTTTTCCATACCATCTTGTATTTGAATTCAATCCGAGCGAGCGCAGTGAGCGAAGACAAAATCTATATACTATTTTTTTATGGTAGAAGTGATAGTTATTCAGTTTAAAGCACAATGGTATTAATTATGAGATATCTACCTTTTGTTTATGTATACAGGTATATATGTATATTTTGGTCACCTATCTTTCTTGCCGAATTCGTTTGCTTTTTCATACCATCTTGTATTAGTCCGAGCGAGCGCAGCGAGCGAGGAAAAAATCTATATACTATTTTTTATGGTAGAAGAGTTCCTTTTCCATCCAAATACACGATGGTATTAATTATGAGATATCTAACCGGTTTTTTCAATGTGTGCAGGTACATTTGGTCACCTCACTTGCCGAATTCGTTTGCTTTCCCAAATCCATCTTATATCTGAGTATTGTACGAACGAGCATAACGAGCGAGGAAAATACATAATATACTCCCTTTCATGGTAGAAGTGAAAGTTATTCATCAAAATACACGATGGGCCTTTCTATCTATTATGAAATATTTGTTCACCTCTTCTAACTAATTTATGTGTTTTCAAAGACCATCTTGTATTATACGAGAGAGCGGGGAAAAATACACACACACACACACACACACACACACACACACATATATATATATTTTTAGGGTAGAAGTGATAAATCTTCATCCAAATACATGATGGGCCTAATAGTATCTAAATTATTGTCCATCTCATGCACCTGCCGAATGTGTTTGCTTTCCGAAATGCAATACGAGCGAGCGCAGCGGCGAGGAAAAATATTCACTCTCGTTCGTGGTACCACGTTATTTCGTCGTCAAAATGAACAAGCAAGTAAGCCGAATATGACCCATTTGGGCACCTTACTCCTCTTTTTCTTTCCTCCCCCCCCCCCCCTTCCTATTCCATCTCCTTTCTCTCTCTGTCTCTCTTTTAAGTTGCCGACAGCAATCGCGAATTTGTCGATTGGGAATGGTACCTCTAGTCCTCTACCCCAGTTTTACATTATGGGGGTAAGTCACTGTCAGGCCCGTACCTAGGATTTTTACGGGGGTTCAACTTTGGAAATAGTGGACCTTTTTGTGGTTTATAATAACCTGAAGGTAGAGCAGTTTTGCCTTTCATTTATTCTTGAACTCATTGTAAAACTGATGATAACCTAATCAACTTCCCCCTGATAAATGCGAGCGCTAAGCGTGAGCGGAAAAATCCCCATAAAATGAATTATACTTCTTAGTAATTCTTTCTCATAACTCTCAAGATAAAAGCATGCGAGCGTGGAGCGCAAATTTGCCACAGCCCTTTCGTTTTCTTTCTTTTTAAAAATATATTTTTTTTTCTTTTCTTTTCTTTTTTTCCTTTCTTCTTTTCTTTTTTTCTCTCTTCTCTCTCTTTTTTTTTTCTCCGCCAATAAGGGGGGGGGCCGCGGCCGCTTCGGCCCCCCTGGATCCGCCTATGCAATTAAATAGAAAAATAAAAATCATCCAAATAATGGCTCTGGAAGATTTTATCAGGTTATTCACACAGACGAATAAAAACGATACCAAATAAAACATACACATCTTTATGTCCTGTAACACCATGAAAAGAAATTAGCATCACAGAAGAAAAACACTATGAAATGATGAACCTGAATGATTATCAAAGTGATCCACACATACAAGATTAAGGATGATTTTTTTTGTTCAACATTAAATTTGTGTCAAAGTTTGCGTCGTGAGCAAATTAAAGAAATCAATATTAGTACAAAACTCTAATCAGTATTGATGAATATGAAATATTATTATCAAAGTGATCCACACAAATAGATGCTTGACAATGATTCTACACAAAATATTTAACTGAAAATACCCCCATTATACAATGGAAATATCTAATAAAGAAGAAATCTTTGTTAATGATGAATTTAAATGATGTCTTATCAAACTTATCCGCAGAAGACAGATTATGGACTAAGATTCCAGACGAGACATTCGAGTTACACCATGAAAGAAGCAAAATCATTGTTAATGATGAAGGGCCCCGTCTTATAAAGAGTTGTGATTGATTCAAATCGATCGCAACTTTGAGATTGTATTCAACTCCTATCTCTTTAGTAAACAGTTGAGATCAATCTCAAAGTTGCGATCGATTTGAATCAATTGCAACTCTTTATAAGACGGGGCCCTGAATCATAGGTATCGAAGTTATCCACACCCACCCACCCTCCCCCACACCCACACACCCGCACACACACGCGCGCCCACATAAATGATTGGCAAGAATTCACGCCAAACATGCAAGTAACAATATGTATATAGATCAATGACACGAAGAAAAAATCACATAAGTATTCACAAATAAATATGATTTTTCAAAATCAAATTATCCATTTCTACAGATGATTAAGGGTGAGGTATCACTGAAGTTAAATAACCACCATAGAGTCATGGAAAAAAAAAATTAGTATGAATTAAAATTTATGAAATAACCATAAAATCACAGTAGGCATAGAGGAAACATCAGCATCATAAATAATCTGGAAAAATATCATCAAATCTATCCACACAAAAAGATGATCGACAGGGCTTTCACACAAAATATTCTGGTTATAGTACCTCCGTGGTCGCTCCCCTGGTGGGAGCTGAAGTCGTCTCAGCAACGATGAGGGCTTCGTCGATGACCTAGTTCGTACATCGAATAAAATAATACCAGAAATGGTGACGAAAAGCGTAGAGGTTTTTGTTACTGAGGTTTAGACATTCTTGAGGCGGGGGAGGGGATATATGGCTTTTCCAAAAAAAAGTTTGATAATTTAAGAAAAAATTATTTGTCTTATAACTTCTCTTCCAGTATAGAGGTGATGGTTTGGTACAGGAGATGAAACTGTTGTCTAATTGGGTCTTAATTATATTTCAATTGTTACAACATTTGACAAGAAAAATGGTTTTCAGGCTGTGCACTGATAAAAAGTGTGATTACTGAAGATGTCACTAAACGATCACCAGTGAAATTATTTTACACACACGATATGTTATGATAATTATTTCTGACGTCTTAAATTGGACGAATCTGTTGCACCTGTATTCATAACAGCGGTTGTATTTATCTTATAACATTATTCCAAATGGATTTTTATGTAAATGCCTGAACATTTCATGGAAATTTTCATATCACAATTCTATTCCATTTCACACTTCTCTTTTAAAATCACATTCAAGGCATGGGGGCGATAAGTGGACACGTCTCCCCCCCCCAAAAAAAAAAAAAACAAAATAAGGGCGGGGGACCTTTTGGGGGACTGTCAGAAACTGCTCGGAAAGTGTGCCCCCCAAAATATAAAACAGATGGACGACCCCGAATCAAGACGAATATAAGAAGAATGGAATGTCAGGATTGTAAAGTATGACAAACATGCGCGCAATACAATTACAACCAACTTACATGTTAGATGATCGAAAGGAAAAAAAAAAGAAAAACAAAAAGAAAAACAAAAAGAAAAACAAAACAAAAACAAAACAAAACAGAGCTTTGCAATATGGTGCTTTACTGATAAAGATGATGATGACAAAATTACTCAAGAAGACTAAATCAGTTTATGAAAGACATTTCGACAAATCCAGCTTTCAATTCTAAAAGTAAAAATATTCGTTTTCAAATAAACCAAATTCGATTTTATCCAGATTATCGTGATTTCATGGAATTCATGAATTAAACAGATATGTTATGGGAGTTAGATGACACAGACGAATGAGAAGACCACGATGTCACATGAAGAGTTGGAGTCATAATACCTCTACAGTCGCCATCCTCGTCGAACGGGCAGCCGTAGTCATCTTGGGTTTCGTTTCCATCATCACGGTTGTCTGTACATCCCACACAAACACCCAGTGAAACAACGCCATCAACGGCCATATCAATATGGGACTACATACATGTATAATATTGTACTATATGGTGGCTTCTAGGTCCATAACATACGGTAAGAATTTTTGTACAGGCCTACATAATTAATAACAGAACTCACAAATACAGAAAGTACGCCTAATTTAGAACTGAAGATTCAGGTTAAGATGTTTATTCATAGATTTTATTTCACTTTCATTATTCAAAATATGAGATATACAATCATAATTCAAATAATGATACAAGATCAGAGAGAGAGGATGATTACGAGATTTAACAATATATATGCAGATAAGATGGTGTAGAGGTTTTAATAATTTGTTTTGACTAAAACATATAACTGGTTCTGCAGATGTGAACTGCTTAAAGTTAGATTGAGGATTCCAGACCAAGATCTCTAAAATAAACTTATGAAAGTATGATTTTAGTTTTTTTTCCCACTATGCCGACAATATTTTTATCCCAAGTGAGTTGAAAATGAATTTTAAAGAACTCGTACGAATTCTGAAAACGAAATAAAAGAACTCCCGGTAGTCAAAATGAGAGGGAAATGATCCCGACTTTCTTGCTCATTCAATGGACTAGATTAGCATCCGTTACAAGTTTCTACCAACATGAAGAGTACTGTTGTTGCGTAATGATTACCTTTCTGGTTGTCGTTGTGGTCATTGCTTCTGGTTCTGCCTGTACAGGGACCTCATTGTTGTTGCCTGTTCTAGCAGCTGTGAAAGAATACCATCGGAGAATGATTTTAGGGCACATGTTATGTTGATATGTTTAGGCGATTCCCCTTAACAACTTAAATCTTAAGAAAAACAGAAAAAAAAAGAGAAGAGAAGAGAAGAGAAGAGGAGAGGAGAGAGAGAGAGAATGGGAGAGAAAGAGAGAGAGGGGGAGGGGGTAAATACAAGGAGGGCAAATGTCATGTTTGTGATGCTACAACAAGAGTTATCCAGTGTGGATATAAATCAGAAACACTGTATATAAAAATCTTTGGTAATGCGAGGTTATGTATCCAAGGTCACTGGCACGTTCATCATGAAACGTCTGAAGTGTGTTTTCATAGAAAGAATGGCCTCCAGGAAAAATAGCTGCTAAGATTTAAACCCCGGGCTGAAAATGAGTCAAAGTAAAATTTGGTCCATCACCAAGTTACATTAACCTATGATCACAGGATCGAAAACACACGGTAGGTGGGCTTCGTTATTTTTTTTCCCTCCTCTTCCCCCCCCCCCTTTTTCCTCTTCTCTCTTTAAGGTAGGAACGAAATGACAGTGAACGATCAAGAAGCGTGGGGGCGTCGCCGGACTATTTTTTTGTGTGGGGGTAGTTAACTGACCCAATCTGGCTTCGAGTTTGCTAAATCTTCATACAAGGAAACAAAAAAGCCGACATAAAGTCATTAAGGGAGAGTATCATCTTTCACATAACTCCGCTTTACGACGCCCATGACTCTATGAGATACAGAAAGTTTTTTAATGTCTTGTGTAATCAACAAATACCTGAGTAACATTGTCATGTGAAACTATTGAAGGGATGAAAAACATTCCCAGATAGCTGAGCAGTGTCGAAAATTTTGACAAACAGTTTTTCTTCAAGCCTGGATTGAAGTTCTTAAACTGCAAATGTTTTCAAAATTTTATAAAGAATTCATGAAAGTGGAAAAATCGCGGCAACCATTTGGTACAAGATGGCCGAAATTTGAAACGGCGATAGCACTCCAACCACATCCTAGACCCTCTCTGGAAATTTTCCTCATATCTTGCCCCCTCCAAACCATTCCTCTAAATAACCACTGAGAATAAAGAATACCAATTCATTTCATTTCTTATAAATGGTAATAATACTTTTCAGAAAATGGGTCAAGGATTCCGCTGCAGTCTGAAAGCTTTTGATACAAAAACTGCCAATTACTAAACCTTCTAGTTCCATTTGTGTTACAGCCATGAGGACTGAGGTAGCAAGGAAACATCTTCCAAACCAAAGTGCCTCTCGTCAGGCGCCAAATGAACAAGAAAAGATCTTTCTACGTTTGTCCCCCGTGTTCCCACCCTTCCTGCACAAAAAATCCCTTATACGCCGCCTCCGCCCCCTCAGGAGCTCGTCAGGGAAAAATTATTATATTCTTAAATGGGACTTCTGCCATTGAGAAGTTCATCGTAACATTATCATATGCTCAACATGCCTCGTAATCCTACCTCCAATTTTCCATCATGCCCAGCCTTCACCTCAGATGATGATAAACAAGGCGTGACCCTCAACATCAAGAAAATCATGGGGAATATGTTCTGCATGCTAGGGGTCAATGATAGTTGGCTACAAACTCATAAATTCTGGTAGTGAGACAAGCAACAGGTGGCCCCAAATGATATCTTCCCACCCTGTAGAATCTTCATATCCAATGACAGAGGCCCGTACAGGTTTCGAAAGTGCTAAGGTTGCACGTAACTTCAATATCCAAACGCTCATTTTCTTTCTTTTCTTTCCTTTTTTTATTTTTTATTTTTTATTTATTTATTTTTTTTTTTTTGGGGGGGGGGAGTAATATTAAAAGAATTCCCCCTCATCATTATGTGACTTGATATCCAAACACACCAAAGTATAATCAAGACGGGTGTACAAGCTTTTTGGCAGTGGAAGGAGATAATGCGAATATATCTACATCATTCCCATTATGCTTAGGAGGATGGCGGTCACCTGCATCGCAGCTGTAGCACCCTCTACTGTGTACTCTGATGACAAGAATTTCATTCATTTTTAGAAGAGAGATGGAAGGTATAGCAGTATGTAGTTACCACTCTCAAGCAGAGGCTACGGAACGTTTTGTTGGGGGCGGGAGCTGGGGGGGGGGGGGGGGGGCTGACACCCAAACAGGCGGAATGCAGTGGGAGAAGCCTCCTGAAGCCCCCTTTCTAAATGGATTTGAGAGCCTGAGAAAAATTTGAATATGAAGTTTTCACAATTTATTAATTTCTGATTGAAAAAAATTCTAGCTGAAATTATGGGGGAGAGGCTGAAGTCAACCGCATCCTCGGCGCCTGTCAAGTCAAGATACAGAAAAGGAGTTCTCCCAAAAAATTATTACGTAGACGTTTAAATTTCGGTTCAGAATGGCTTTCACTTCATGATGCCGCGATGAAGGGTATCAAGAAAATATGATAATACTTATCTACAAGCCTACAATTATCGTTTCATGCTTTCATGATCATATAGGTACACATTCTTCAGAAGCGGATCCAGGATAGTCAGAAGCCCAAGGGGGAGGGGGAATACGCAAAAGTCCACGGTCCTTGGAAAAAAAACAATGATCTCGTGATAATCGAGATTTACTTTAAAACATGTAAAAGGAGGGGTTGGGACTACGTACATGCATATGTTTTTCACCTGGATCCGCTATCGTCCTCCATAAACAATCACCCAAGAACCTACAACATGCTGGACATACTGAACATACCGCTTGTTTCTGAGACGGCAATGAATTGTATGATCTCTTCTACGGCAGCCAGGCGTTGCGTCAGTCGCTCGTACCATGAAACAAGCGAAGAGTTCAGGCGAACAAGAGCCCGCTCCGCATCGCAAGAAGATGCCAGCTCGGCAGGAGGGATCTTAAAAGCTTAAAGGGAATCATTCAAGCATTCGGTTCATCCACTGGTTTAACCTACTTCCACTGACAATTTCAACTTTCATTTCCGTTTACACATTGATATTTACTATTGATTTCTAAAGGAAAATGATAAAATAAATCTTCTCTGGTGAAAGCAGGATGGTCATTTCCCTATATTTTGTGCCCTTTTATAAATCTCCCAAACGTTATTGATGTTGTACTTGGACCTTTGGGTATAGCAAGGATAAGTTTGATTTCATAATGGTGATTTGTTTATGCCATTCATGGTAAAAAAATACTTTTCATGAGAAATAAATCTGCTTGATTTTGACAGGTTTAGTATCATGGGGGCACCAAAGGGTCACCTTACGAAAGAGATGAGGGGTTATATTTGTTTTGATTGATACAAGTTTTGATTGAAATAAAAGCAAAATGAAATGTAGCTGAGTAGCTCAACCTTTTTGTAAGCCATGCTATATAAATATGATACTTGGCACAACTAAAGAAAAAATACAATTTCATGCTTAAGTACCAAAACATTCAGTATAGAATCTATCTACATAGTTCACTAGAAAGTGGTTCTAATGGTAGTATGACTGCGGAGTCTCTATATGGCATTTTCTCCTTCATGATATATTTAGCTTCAAATACGAAGTGGAAGAGTAGAATTCTCAAAAGAGTATAAAGCAGATTGTTCTAAATCATTTGTATTCTAGATACAAGAGGGAGTAAAGCTTAAGCATATTTTGAAGAATTCTTCGAATGATGACGACGTTTTGATGGTGCGAGCGGGCTCTTGCTTTCCAAGGATGATGGATGCGATGTTGATGACGATGAAGATGATGATGAATGATGATAATGACGATGATGGCGAAGCGCTCAAGCCATGCCAAAGCCAGAGAGAGAATCGTATCCCGTCCAAGAGCAAGATCTAGATGACATTGTTGTCGGTCACGTTCATTCTGCATGTTTGCTTTGCTCTCCGAATATTAATATTGAGAAGTCGGGAAATCAGACTCCTCACGAATCGTACTATTGCATTGTAGAGTACAAACTTTTCAATTTTGATGTAAATATAGGCATAATTACTCTTGTTAGAAGAGTGTAACTTATTTTGAACAAAATAAGATATAAAACATTTTTTAAAACTAAAAGTAAGAGAAACATTTCCGCAAATCATGTATTTTTCTCCTGGACAGAGAACGATTCACTCCCGTTTATTTTCAATTCAATACAATTCATTTAAGTTCAATTCAAATTTTATTGATTCAAATGATTACCCGATTGTGATAACAAAAGTGGTAATGATTATGATGATGATATGGTGGTGGTGGTGGTGATGGTAGAGGTAGTGGTGGTAGTGGTGGTGGCAGCAATGACGATGACGGTGGCGACAAAGGTAGCAATAGTACTTGTTGGCAAAAGTGGTAGTTAGTATTGATGGTGATGGTGATAGGTATGGAAATGGTGATGCTGGTGGTGCTGGTGGTGCTGACGGTGCTGGCGGTGCTGGTGACAGTGATGGTGCGGTGATGGTAGTCGTGGCAGTGTTGATGGTGATGGTAGTCATGATGATGGTTATAATGATGGTGGTGGTGAAGACAGTGGCAGTGGTTATGGTTATGGTTATAGTGATAGTGGTGATGATAGTGGTAATGACTATAACTGTTGTGGTAATGATAGTGAAGACGATGATGGTGATGGTGGTGGTGGTGGTGGTGATGGGAATATGGGTGGAGATGATGATGCAAGTGGCGATGATTAGGATGATGATAGTGGTAGTGGTAGTGGTGGTGGTGGTGGTGGTGGTGGTGATGGTGATGGTGGAAGAAGTGGTGGTGGTGGAGGTGGAGGTGGTGGCAGCAATGACGATGGCGGGTGACGATAGTAGGATAGTATTTGTTTTAAAAGTAGTAGTTGGTATTGGTGATGAGGGTGGTGATGGTGATAGGTGTGGAAGTAGAGATGCTGATGGTGCTGGGGATAGTGATGGTGCCGTTGACGGTAATCGTGACAGTGGTGATGGTGATGGTAGTCGTGATGGTGGTAGTGTTGGTCGTACTTTATTGGGAGTGATGATGGCAGTGGTGATGATAATGATGGTGATGATGATGACGATGGTAATGATGGTGGTGATGGTGGCTATGATAGAGAAGTGATAGTGGTGGTGGTGGTGATAGTGGCGGTGGTGATAGTGGTGGGGATGATGGTATTGTGGTGGTGGTGTCGTGGTGATGGCATGCGGTTATGGTGATAGTGATAGTAGTGGTGATGACAGTGGTGGTGATAGTGATGGTAATGGTATTGTGGTTACGGTGATAGTGAAGTGATGGTGGTGGTGATGGGGATGATGGTATTGTGGTGATGATGATTGTCATGGTATTCATGCTGATATGAAGATAATGAATCTATCTTTAATGACTCTTCTACTGAGCAAGGTCATTTGAGGTGATGACGACAGAATTGAACACGTCAGTCATGGTAACAGCGAGATATGACGGGAAAAAACCCCATCTTGTTTGGGAATCAGTTTTTATGACGATCTAAGGCGGACTTTACATCATATCAAGCATGATACTTGAAGATGATAAGCATGTTGGGTTGTCAAAGATTTGCCTTATATTATGTAAAATTGTTAAATCATGTCTTTATTCAAGATCAAGGTAAAAAACAAATAACACAAGAAAAATGGCCAGGTCCAATGTCCCATTCCGGACAAATGGCAGGTCGTAGTATCAATAGAGATTATTTAGTTTTATATCTGAATCGGTGCTGTAAATGTTTTAAACCACTTCGCTAGTAAGTCTCTGATGGTAAAACAATTTTTTCCCACTTTCTATCTGTCTGAAAATTAATTTTCAGGGTCTTGAATCTGCATTTTATTCATCATGACAGCTATAAAAGAGATAGTCTAAAGTGTATATTCTCGTGGGGGGGGTATTATAGTTTGGGATAGAATCTGGCATTTTTCTGACAACGAAAGACCCAGCTATCTGTCTATTTCATAAGTTTCATTATCATGTAATTTTCACTTTTTTATTTAGCTTATCATTTACTTCCGTTTTAATGTTGAAAACTAATGCAATACCTGTGATATCACTAAAGTTAGTATAAGTGATTGATATAAAAAAAAATGAAATATCCGTGCTCTACAAGTACATACAAAGATGCATATGGAAAGCACACACCATTTTCCTTGAATCGAGTTACTTATGAATGCTTTTTTTCCTCTAAAATATTCAGTTAAGGCAAAGCTGGGGAGCGTTTCATGAAGTGTCTTGTCAGTGACTTTAACTGACAACTGTTATAAGCTACTGAAATCCTTGTATCTGATTGGCTGAGAGCAAATTTGTCAGTTAAAATCACTGACAAGACACTTCATGATACGCTCCCCTGATGATGAATTCTTCAACCATGAAAACAACTTTGGAGATAAGCCGAAGCAACATGCACATGATAAACACTGCCATTGAACAGCCATGGTGGCATAGAAGTTTAATTTTTCATGCAAAGCAAAATTCCCGGGGAGAATCAAATTTTAAAGATTAAAATTTTTGGTAAAATTTGGTATTTGGGGAAATCTATTTATAATAGCTTCAAAACAGTAACATGGAAGTGGAGATGTAGGCCGAAGGTATCATATCACATCCCAATATCACATGTGAATGAATAATGAAATATTCCATACTGTCATATACGTAAAATATTTTCTTACAACTAATGTAAGTGTATTAGAGCAAAAAAAATCGAACAGTAATCTCATTTATGTATAATCAAATAATATTATTGACGCAATCAAAAGAAAACAAACTTACGACATAAATCTTATCAGAAAATTAATAAATTGTGAAGATAACCTTAAAGTACCATACCATAAAAAATGAAATCATAAATTCAGATCTAGGATTACGAAAATTCTAGGTAAGATTGTTTGCCAATTTGATTCAATATAGTCATTCCATTGATGTTATTCCCAGACTCTCTCTCCCTCTCTTTCACCCTCTCTCTCACTTTTTCTTTCTCGCTCTCCTCTCTCTCTCTCTCTCTCTCTCTCTCTCTCTCTCTCTCTCCCTCTTCTTTTGCACTTCGACAAATTGTTGTGCATTTAAGATAAATATTCATACGAACAAATTACTGGTATACCTCTATTTTGGATAATGTTCTTTGGATATATAAGTATTGCGACGAAACATCTAATGGTTCCACTTTACCATAATCTTCTAATCGCCCCTCCACTTCGTCTAGCCTTGCTTCAAGAGCTTTGAGTTTCTCAATCATTTTGCCCATCTCACTGCTGACACTTGCATTGAAGAACTCGAATGTCTTGAGGTAGAGGTCCCTCTGAATCTCCGCCAGGTCTTCCAGGGATGACATCATGTGATGGTCACCCGTTGCCATGGCAACGCAAAGGAGTACCCCAATCATTTTCAGACCAGTCGCCATTTTGTAAAGTAAGCTGTTGAGAAGGAGAAAGAGATAGAACTACTGAGGAATGATATTCACACAGTTATGACAATTCACAGTTATGACAAAGAAATCTAACGAAAATGGCAAAAACATTTTACGAAGATAAGGCAGGGGCAACGGTGTTTTTTTTTTTTGGGGGGGGGGAGGCTGATTTGCCTCCCAAATAATTTCGGGATTGATTATTGTTTTTTATGCAGAGTATAGTGGTGATGATGACGATAATGTTAATGATTTGTTAAAAATTTTGTTACCTTCTTGTTAAGAATGCAAGTAGGCCTATACGTGTGTAGATTAAAAACTAGGAAACCTACAGCTGCCTTCAGGTACAATCTGAGAGCTTGGTAAACCTAGACTTAATGTCCTAAGAAATAAGGACTAGCGCATAGACTTGGCTTTGGACCAGAG
This sequence comes from Echinometra lucunter, assembly GCA_029962745.1. Classification (NCBI taxonomy): domain Eukaryota; kingdom Metazoa; phylum Echinodermata; class Echinoidea; order Camarodonta; family Echinometridae; genus Echinometra; species Echinometra lucunter. Next base: position 25,515,609 of record CM057161.1, on the reverse strand, counting down.
ACCTCCCTATAAAGAGACCACTGCTTTAGACTACTACCGAACCATCATACACATCACAAGCAGATAGCACACCAAGCATTTATCAGTCAGTAAAGTCTCTGATAATGGTCAGCCAACAAAGTGGTATTTAGCCAGAATCTAACTGTTCTCGTTTCTCTAGAAATACATCATGCTCAAGAAAATTCCTCTCTCGCCTCCATAACACTCAGTTGAAAATGATACGGACATTTCTGGGCTAATTCTTGAATTGAACTATGTTTTACTGCTCGCATAATCTCAGTTAATTTGTAGAAATACAATATGCTTGTTTCATTGCGGGGTTTAGATGGAGCGTGGACGAAAGGGTTCCCAGCCTTGGGCTGTCAAAAAAATTACTCCATATTTTGCAGATTGGTAGATTTTTCAGAGAACATCGTCACTACAAAAGGAAATTGGTTTAGCTCTACCTGGCATGACTTGAGCCATCAACAGCTGTGCTCCATACTTTAAATTCAAACTTTATTTTTCCATGATGTAATACCCCTGTCTTCCACATTTTCTCGGTTTTGTCGGATATCCCTCATCAATGTAATACAAAACAGACGATAACGGGACCTATTGTCCCCCCCCCCCCTCTCTCTCTCTTAAGATGGTATATAGAAGAGACAAGCAAAGGAGAAGGGGTAAACACAAAGAAAGTGAGAGAGAAAATAAGGATAACATGAGAAGAAGATAACAAGTCTCGCGATCTCATCATAATACTGCATAAGCTCGCACCATGTATGTTTTGTTTAAAAGGAAACCTACCCCCCCCCCCCTCCCCGCCGGACCTTGGCTACACCAGTGCCCCTGATACTGTCCCCCTCTTTGTTTTTGTTACGTATTTCACCCTAAACATGGATCTTATGAGATCTTATGAGATCCATGCCCTAAATTAGCGCAGTGAGTGCATAAAGCATATTTTTGTTTATTGTAAGACATCTTCATTATAAAGTTATCATCCTTGATAACAAAGAAAATTATAAAGAAAATCAAAATATTATTTAATGCTATCTAATGGGGTGTTGCAAGAAATTTGCAATCGATTGCAAGTTGCAACTGATTGTCACTGGCCAATCAAAATCATTGTTGCATGCATGTCTTCTTAAATGGCAGACCCTGAGCCAATCAACACCCCATTAGTGAGATAAAAGATCAGAAAAAATCGTAAAGAAGTCATTCTAATACTGCTTTCACATCAAGGTACGGTCGCTGCGACCGCACCCAGCGACCGATCGGACGTGCTTTCACACCTCCGTCAAAATTTGGTCAGGCCCAGAGCGATCGGTCGCTGTATAGCTGACCTAGCCGGAAGCGGAAGTAGAGATAGTGCGTAGGCATGTATGGGGGGTCATTGCATTTCGATCGGTCGCTGAGTACGATGTGCTTTCACATCTAGCTTGCATCGGTCGCGATCGGTCGCTGAAGTACCTCAGCGACCGTACTCAGCGACCGATCGTTTTTGACCAAAACGATCGGTCGCAGCGACCGATGAAATGCTTTCACATTATGATTTCATCGGTCGCAGCGACCGGTCGTAGCGACCGGTCGCAGCGACCGTACCTTGGTGTGAAAGCAGTAAGACAACAATAATCTATCTATGCCCGTACCATGCCCGTACTTTCCAAAACTAGTCTTTTCAAGGACTCTGGCACGAGCACCGAACTCCACAATTTCCCAGAGATTAAATAAACATTTATTTCATTTTGAAATCTGACCTCTCTCCACGTCACATTTAATTTCGTTCAAAGATATTGGTCAAGCTTAATTGATCCAATGGATATACGTTACCATGCTATTACAAAGATTTTTACAATTCGGAGCATTAAGGTCTTCTGTCAACAGAAATTACAATTTGTGTTTAAATCGAATTGCCTATCATTTGTCGCCACAAATTGAATCTATTTACTTTGACTGGTGGAATGGTAAGTCTATATCGCTGGGGTCAATGCTCTCGACAATTTCCCAGAGCGAATTGCATATCAAATCCAATTGAAACAATTGAAAAAAAAAAGAAAAAAAAAAAGGGGGGGATTTAAATGGTATTCGAACTGGATACAGAATAACCTGGAAAAACTAGGTTGATAAGAAAAGCTTGATAATCCTTTCTTGTGCTAGAAAAGTTCCTATAAATCATTATGATTCATTATTACTAATCTTGAGCACGTTGAGGATAGTCTACCGTCTAGAGTGCAAAAATAAGTGACCATATTTTTTCAAAACATCAAATGGTACTTCTCCAGTCGGTTGGTCAAATTCTTTAAGAATCATTCCTTTGAGAGATGCACGTGCATAATTATTATTCCACTTTTGTTCCAACCATGTGCTACCACACTGAAGTTCTTGCCCCTGAGCTGTAGGCCAGGTCTGCTGGTTTCAGTTCTGAGAAAAACAACTTTGTAGCCAGATTCAAGGGACGAAAATGGTCAGGAATGGTCAAGGATTATTTCTCAGCCCTGACCATTCTGGAAATATAAAAACCCTGACTTACAATTAGATTAGAGTTCTAGAAAGCTTGATCCACAATCCAAAATGTCCCAAGACAGAAGACAGATTTCTCCAATCCGGGATTATTCAATGCAACCTCTTTAAACCATGCACCTGTAAGATGAAAGCTATATTGTTCTTATACATCGAATTTGTTAGGAGGTCCTGGATCATTAGCGTAGAAAGGTCCTTATACCTGGGGGGGGGGGGGAGAGATTAATCCATTGGTACATATTCATGTACACACAATGTACGAGTCCACTTCAAAATGTGAGGATGCATCCCCCATCCCCCCCCCCCCCATCTATGCCCCTGTCCTGGATGAATGTTTGACCTGATACAATCAAGGCGAAGTTGTAAAATTTATTTTGCTCATAACATTATGATGTTACGTTTCATTTTAGCTTAAAGAAGAGGAAAGGCACGAAGATAAGATGCTTTTATGAGATGCTGCCTTTGTATGGTGAAAATGGAATAAATGGATAATGCGATACTTTACCGAATCGAGAGCAGGTGTTATCTGCCAGAATGGTACCCATGGAAGAGCATATTTATACCATTAAATTGAAAATAACAAAGAGACTGGAAGACCCGAGAGAAATGGCGCGCAAAAAGGGTCATAATGTTATCGCCACTGGCTCTTTACTGTCGACCGGAAACCTATTATACGGTCACGAGTTTACTTTCGGCCAATCACAATCAAGTTTCAACGTACTTTGATTTTCCTTTGAGACAGTACTGAGACTGATAAGTGCCTCAAAATTTTCTCCATTATGATGCCTAAAAATAAACTTTACGGAGATGATAAAACTCTTGAGATATTATCGTTATTTGAAATTTTGTAAGTATTTCCGATTAAAAATAAGCTTTTGTTTTCCTGCTGTGCAGAGATAGTGACCGTGTCATGTGACGTTTCGTGACTACCTGCGGGACTACCTGATGCTGACATGCAAGGTCTATGAGATGGTAACAGATGCGAGTTGACAGTCGATCTTGATATGATAACAAAGAGTACGATTTCGTAGAAAGTTAGTACATTTTACTTATTCAAGACTCTATTCGATTACTTGATTTTTTAATTGACATGAATTTATCGAAGTACTGAAAAGCTCCAGAGTTTTTAAAGCAATTTAACAGGGCTCGTAAAATAGGGGGAAGAGTAAGTTACCCACTTTTGCTAGGCCTCGCAGTGGCAGGCAATTCTGAGCATCTCGCTCTTTTGTACCGACTACATAATGAAATCGTTCCACGGCGCCTACATACCAAGTCCCTTCTCCCTGCATCGACTGACACAATGTTATATGTTTCGATTAGTTTTGACAAGTGTAATACCCTACCCTTTCAGTTAGGCTACGGGGTCATACAAAAACAGCAAATACTGTAGCTTGGATGAGACGAACAACGAAAAGGTGAAAAGGATAGTCCTCGAGATTTCAAGCGGTTCCAAAGGGACTCTGTACAAATACAGAAAACAGCGAAAGGTGAAAGACGACACAAACAGCAACGTGCTACAAATCTGTTAGTGTCAAGAAAGATTGTCTGCACGAATTTACAAAGCTGGATATTGCGGAAAATTACTGTACTTCATATCCACAGTGTTACAGAATAAAACTTTCAGAAGTAATACATGTACCATTGGCTTTTCGAAATAAATGGAGTATTTTATTGCAAACTTTACGGTCTAATTCATGTTTCTGAAATTGAAGTTCAATAGCATTATATAGGCTAACAATATTAAATATTGGGAAGATAGGAAATCTTTTTCAACTTTGACTTCGAGGATGAATTAGATTTATTTTGATTAAATATTAGATTGATTACACTCAAAGAAAAAATTGTAAATGCATGTTAAAAGATTTTTCTCCACGCATCCAGTACCTGGCTATATGTTATGAATTTACAATCTGAGGTGAATACCGAATAAAATTAAAAAAAAAAACTGTTCACAGTATTTCAGCGTTGCGGCTTTTCTTTAGGAATATGTCACTTTTCTTCTTTAATTTTACATATCACACGTGAAACGATTTTATTTTAAAGACGTTTTTCACACACCCTGTACCTGGTAGATGTTTGAAGTGATGTGAATATGGAACCGAAGATGCAAGAGGACCGTTCACGATTCCCATATGTTTCACATCGACACCTCTCTCTCATTTTTCTTTCTTGACAAAACCATATGCTCCTCTCCGCCAATAATACTTTAGGCGCTTCCTTTTGGTCTACGGTTTCATGAAAACTTAAAGGTCGTTTGCCATTTTTGGGGCATGACATAGTTTTGGCACTATGGCATACATGAAAAATCTAAGAAATACCCTCGAAATAAGGGAAAATTAACTTTTCATGAAATTGGACATGTATCTTCTACCAGATGTTACTAAATGTCTGATGATTGGCGCAGTATTATCTAACGTCAAATGCGACACTCGTGCCGTTGTGACAGAAACATGGAAGGTATTATGTCATGATATTATCTTAGCAATTATTTTTGACTGCAATATTCATCTCGAGACAGATTTCATTTATTCACTTTTTTTTTTAAAATAATGTCGTCATATGAAAATGGTTTTGCAAAACATTCGCTGTGTTACAAACGGCGCCTCATATTAGACATCATTATTGTTAGTGTGTCGCATCATTTCCCCTACTGTTGTTCTTTGAATATTGTAAAAGCAGAACCGATCCTTTCTCAGAAGGAGTAAACGCAATAATAATTGATGGGAAAATGATGAATTAATTTTTAAAAACTCAATTATTTACGTACAAGGAGGCGTCGTGGTATAGTGCTTCATGCTTTTGATTCTCATTCAGAGGGTTGACGGTTCGAATCCCAGCCCGGCAATTAAGCCATTTGGCAAGACAATGTTTACCACTCTTCACACAGGTGTAACTGGAGACCTGATATGCTAGAGCGCTACATAATTATCTGGCCGCTAAGCTGTCACCGGAGTATAATGTTGGAGCGGCAAGAGCGTAACGAAGTGACGGACCTAAGCGCCATTACAAGAAGCCACAACGCACAGAAATACCCTAAGGGGAGGAGGGGGGGGGGGGGGCTAAGCATAATTTTGTGTGATAAATACCCATATTCAGAAACCATCAGGCAGTGAGGTGGTCTGTAATCTTGAAATCTTATCAAGTATATTTGGAAATATTTAGGAAATAATATTTTCACTGCATCGAGTGTCATTTATCGTTTTCTCTCTCTCTCTCTCTCTCTCGCAAAATCTTGAAATCGAAAAGTTTCCATCGGACAAGAGGCGTCAGTCCCCTGGCGATTTTTCCTCATCATATTTCAAGTGATGAAACGCGAAGTGCGTCTTTAAGACGTCCAACAGGTGCATAACGTGAGACCAGATGTGGGAGGTTTCCATACCCTCCCAAGTCATTACAATCTATTTCCGAGGTCCTCAGGATCGAGGTGACTGTCTCCAGTCGAAATTCAAGACAGATTTTCAGAGTGACGGAGGAGCAGAAGATAGATAAACCGATGAATGTAGAAGAGGAGTACGAGAGAGATAGAAAAAGAGGTGAGAGAAAAAGAAAGATAGGTGTGAAAAATAGAGATGGGGATCGAGAAATGGGCTCACGGAAAAGTTTGCTGCAGAGGGCACAGACAGAGGCATGAGGGAGGAGGCGGCGAAAATGCAGAAATGAGATAAGAAATGAAGGGTGGTGATCACGCTGAACCCCCTTTTAATTATTGTTTGATGCTTATTCTCACCAATTAAGAGTTTATAAGACTTCTTGATATTCATCGTTTCCAAGCACCTAGCTGGCAAGAAGCATGGCTTTCCGGGCCTATACTAGAGGGGGGGGGGGGGGGGAGAGGGTCTTTCTGAACCTCCTGGATTGAGAGGGGCGAAATCATCGAAAATCCCAATTACATAGACTACCATGACATGGAGTTGCCACAGCCGAGCTCCTCCGCTTGACGGTAGCACATGACAGATGCATGGGGGAATATTTATTCTTAAAACGATCTCATTTTGGAAACTTTCAAATGAACTTTAGAGGACCTTTCGATCCTCATTCTATAGCGTCCTTCGCACTTTCTTAAAGATAACTCTAAGAAAAAAGTGCAGATCCAAATTCAGGACGGGGGGGGGGGGGGGTGACACCCCTTGATTGAAAGGAGACATTGTATCGGAATTCATCTTGGGATGGGGACATTTACGCCCCTGTACCCGACCAAGACCTTCGGCGTATTTGAAGTCTATGGATCTATAGGGGAACAAAATGATTAAAATATCTCCCTGTCTGTTATGAAAATTGTTTATGGGTGGATTGTCACCCCTCTTTTCTAAGGGGGGGGGGGGGGGGTAGATGTAACTACATTTTGTCTTGCCTATATTCTCCTGTCAATTCATTCATAATTTCTCTAAAACGGCCATCAAATTTACTCTTTATAGTCGTAAGTAGCACTCCTGGCCTATTTTCTAGTATAGGCAGCTGTGAGGTTCATTACAAGCAGGATTCATTGCAGACATAACAATTGCATTCCAGGACAACGCCTGCCCCTGGATTTGGATATCAAAAAAATCGAAATTCCCATGATTTATTCCTATACTGACCCAATATCTCCTCTCTACAAGTTCTGCCAAACTTATAAGCATCCAGGGATACTATCAGGTTTCCGTGAATTCGTCGCAGTGGCGTATCCAGCGATTCCCAGGCACGGGGGTGCATCTGGACAAAATACAGTGAGTCTCGATTGTAACTGATACATATATAGGCGCTGATGATCTTGTCTTTGGAAAAATTTAATTTACAACCCCTTATAGTAATATAATGCATACTACGTGTACTACAGATAGTTTGCTACTAATCTCTCAGAGACGCCTAGATGAAATGCCACGTCATAATTATATCACCAAATCCATAAATAATAAAAGAGAATAAAGAGAGAAAAAGCAAGTGAGATGGGATGTACATGAATATAACACGACCCTCTCTCGAACTACCGACCTTCCTCACTCGATCGCCTTATTCTCTCGCATTTTATCCACCTGGATGTCAGATGCCCCGCCTCAGTGAAACCAAGTACTGGTGCACCATTGAAGCCTGTGCTCGAATTTTCTTGTTTACTACCATGCACGGTACGTTCTCTGGATATAATATGTATTCGTTCTTAATTAATAATCACTGAGTGACTGGTACGATGATGACGATACAAAATGATGATACAAACTGAGAAAAGGACTTTTTCAATAAAGAAAAAAGGAAAAAAATTATAAAAATTCATAGAAATTTAAACTCAGAGAACAACTTCATTACATCAATATTGAATCTAAATCTCTATAATACTTTGAAAAACAGCAATCGAAACAGTAAAACACGACCTTGGATCGAATAACGAAACCGGTAAAATGGATCAATATGAGATCCTTTGTCTAAAAGAATACCGCGAAATGAAATAATGACGAATTTCTATCTTTCTTCACGGCGAAGGCTTGCAAGCCCAGACGAAAGACAGCCGAGACGAGATTCCTAGACATTTCATTTATCTCACTATTTAAATAAAAAAATTCGAAGTTGACCATTTTCAAGTTTATTGTAATATCTTTTTAATCCACTATGATGGCATTCATTTCATCCCATCCTATTAATCATTTTGTATTCATCTCTTAGAGCTTTTTTTTTTTAACTAACCTACTTTAAAATAATTCAAGCTTGAAAAAAGACGAGGAATTCTCCCAGCAATGGGCCAGCATCATTCAAAATAAGGAGAGCTAATGTCGTTTACCATTCTTTTGTTATTGTTGTTTTAAAGGGGAGGATGGTTTGTTTATCTTCTTTTGTTGTAGTTGTTATTTTACAATTTACAAATTAAAATGGAGATATTACTTCATCTAGCACGGGCGTCACCCGTTTAGAAAAAAAAAAAACACGGAACAGCCCGCCCTCCTTCAGCCTGTACTAGATCCGAGGGCTCCGCATGTACAATATTCTTATCTATGTTTCTCTATCTCTCATAACGACGGGTGTCTCTTGTTTTCCTCTCTGTTCCTTTGTCCAGTAACAGGTGTTGTCCATCACTATGAGTTTTATGACCAACAGACCTTATGTAATCCTCAGCATATTCCACCCTTTGCCTAATATGGCAAAGTCATTATCTCACTGGCCCGAGAATGCCCGAAGCAGGCCGAAGAATGTTTATGGTGGGGCAGCTTGTTTTGCTGTGCTCCAGAAATGTAGGTATTTCCAGTGCTTTTCACAAAGTCTGGTGTCAGCAAATATTATGATCCACTCCCTATGAAAGCCCACGACTGAATTCTTCATATATATATTACCAAACTGCCAAATATGTTGATGATATATTGCATCGCGCATCTATTGGAACTCTGCCAAATGAAATTGTCACCTCTTTGTTTTAATACCTCACATTGTCCCATCATCAAAACATCTCTATCTTGAGCACGATTTTGATCTTTGCTCTCAAAATCGCGCGAAAATACTGTTATTGTGATAGAAGAGAAAAATAATTGAAACACAGTGTAGTTTAGGGGTACAAGTTATAATCGAAAGAACGGAGTATTTTTCAGTCATGGAATGTTTATACGATAAGAGTACCTCAAAAGATAAGATTAATAAAAATAATCGTTGAATAACAGTTTGGCTAAATATTTTTACACCCGTTAACAGATGAAGAGAGATAGGTACAAGAGCGGATCCAGTATTCTGTAAAGGGGCACAATTCTGAGCCAACACCCGGGAAAAAAATCCTTCACGTTTAATTAAAAAAAAAAACATTTTCGGTACTGATTTACTGGGAAAAGTTCTTTCAGAAGGAAAAAGAAAGTTGACACTGACAGTTAAAAGGGGGCATTCTGTTTGAGGAGATGGGGGAAGCGTGTACACGGGGCATATGACAATGAAACGCTTCAAAGGGAAGAAGGTGTGCATGGACCGGCTGCGCCACCGCAAATCAGTCCACATTGTAGACCAAATATAGAGATCAGTAACATGCTTTCCATTATCGGTAACTGCACATATTCTGCATTCATCTGGTGGAAGGATATAGTCATGACACATTCAAGAAAATTATCAAAGCTAATAATAACAATATTAACAACAACAACAATTATAAAAATAGTATCAAAGTTGTGACGGAGCTTTATAACCAAACATTGTGATACACATGATTTTTTCATTGATCGTAAGGAAAATAGGTTAAATGTTCATATTGTTCAAGTATCGGATATTTAGGGATCATGACAATCATTTCACTTTGCTGCAAACGATGCTTCACGTGAAAAAAAAAAAAAAAAGTTGGAAGATACGTACGATGGCTATCGGACCGTAAGAGGCGATATGACGTAATTTCAAGAGTACCGCGCGGGAAAGTTCTGACCAAGCACTTTTTGGTCTCTCTTCGAGCTTTCCCGGAGTGTCTATAGTATGCAGATCTTTATCAGTTGTATAGGAAACCCGTTTGTCTGGATAACTCACTGTATTGATATATTTTACACGTGAAAGATCAAACTACTATACAAACACGGAAAAAGTTAATTTGTAATGTTTGCTCCTCATAACTTTGATTTGCAAGAATAACAATTAGCGTATGCAGCGTACACATACAACAGTTCTTGCTATTTGCCCTCGAGATGAAAATTTTTCTTGATTAAACTTCCAACAGTGCAGTGATAAATTCATTCGACTGGGTCTAATTTGATTCGATAAAACACGAGTCCTTGCCTTGCACCAAAGTAATTTTACCGTAAAACAGCAAAACATGCAGAGATGGGCCAGGTTACATTATTTACAACATGGTGAATAACTGTAGACATCAAGAAACAAATTTTGAGCAAAATGTTAACAACCATGACTACAGGTTTCCAGTAAATTTGTTAGGACAGTGCTAGTACATAAATTTCGATGGTATCTGCAGCTTTGCGATGTTATTAGAATGACAACGTTTTGGAGTAAACTTGATTTTTCAAAGCATGATTAACGGAAATCTTATTTTCTAATCTATGTTTTCAAATCTTATTTCAATATAGAAAACACTATCATCATACCAAAAGTAGGTCATGTAGGTATAGGCCTATTGAAAGATTTCCGTCAAATCAATAAAAGCACGAAAGGCAATCGAGAATTAACATTTCTAAAATTTTTACCATTCCAATTTTCATTTGAAAGCGTATTAGGTACTATAAAAATGTTGGGAGAGTTGATAAATTTCTTACCTTTTGAGCGTTTTCCCCTGACAAATGAACCTTTTCCACTGTTACGAGATGCGTTGTCTACTAAGTATACCCTTCAAAATTAAAAGTCGACAAGGAGAGGAAAAAAAGGGCAAAAATGAAGATAAATTCCTGCTGCCTCCTACGAAACAAAAAGTGACGACTATCCCACAAAGTCGAGTCGAAATCAGGAATGGACTCTCTCGTTCAGTTGGAGTTTACTATTTCTTGGTACGGGATGAGGAGCGAACGAATCACATGAACAGTCCTGTCGAAATCAAGATGTATGATGTTGCTCTCACCAGAAAGAAGAGAGTTACTGCGCATGCGTGCTTGCTGATGACTTCCGTAAATGCCCGATCCTTTGCCGAAGAGCAATGGTCTTTATAATCATGGATATGGGTCCTTGGGTCCTAATATTGAGATTTTTGACCTACAATCAAACACGTGTTTCATGTATTCTTTGCCTAACAGCCCTCGGGAGAACATTTTACCTCGAATTTACTGTATTTTATTGAACCAATATACGGGATACTACTGCCCTGGGGGTTGTATGGGAGGAAAGGGGAAGGAATCATTTTGTGAATCTTTTGTTTTTTGTTTTTGGTATTTTTTTTAAATATGAGACTTTATTGCAGAGTCGTTGAACCTTTTCATTCAACTGCCAGCTTAAAACTATTTTTTGGTGTGTATTGAAAAGGTAGATTTTTCTACCTCTGTATATACCCAAATCATTAGGGCCTATACATAATTGGAAAAACATTCATTGAATTATTGACCTCTTATAGTACATCAATTAAATCCTTTATGTTTCAAACGTTTCATTCACGAATATGCTCGGGTATGCATCACTTGAATGTCAACATTATAATGATGAGAGCACAAAAAATTAGAATTTCTTTCTGTATGAGATCATACGGGTAAAATATCTGACAAAATAAGCTCACTAGAAAAGTCACCTTGATCTTATTTCTACATCGCTTAAACCTTACTGGAGTTCGCAGAAAATCAGCATGAATTCTTGCAAAACGAACTCATGTCTCTCTCTCTCTCTCTCTCTCTCTCTCTCCCTCGCCCATCCTAGCCGGGACAGTAATTCAATTCCTTGCTTTGCTCACTTCATTCTTACTTGACCTTCATAAAGAAGTACTGGAAAATATGATAGTTCATATATACATGCAAAGTGATTATTTTCAACTTTTTTACATAATAATTATGCGTGCATCTTTTAGAAAGCATTAGCAATCCATTTTCTAAGGAAATGAATAAAGATTCTGAATTATTTTAAACTCTCATTTGTTTCAATACAATATGTTATAATGACAGCTGTCTAGAATTATTACCTTACTGTTCATTACATAAAGTAAAAATTTAAATTAAACAGATGAAACTTAATCGTGGCTCAGAACAGTATGGAGTTGAAATAGAAGTAATTATTATTTCGTTCCCAAATATAGGCACTAGTTTCAACCGGGCGTCGTTTCATCCAGTCATTCGTTCCAGTTTCTAGAGTAAATCGAGGGAAGCTATTTATCAAGCGAGAACTCCAATTATTGTTGAATGCAATAAATCGTTAATTGTCTATATCGAATGAAATCATGAAATTTGTAACAAAAGGCTGGACCTAAGGCTACAAAATATCATGATGACATTTTATGACATCCCTAATTTGATCACATCCTTGTACAAATATACATTTCTTTTTATTATGTTTCGAATGTTTCAGATACGGTAGAAACGGTAGTATATTATCTGCCAAAAGAATTGAAGCCATCTGTTTATTTTAAATGGAGAGTTAAAGAACTTTCTGCAAGGAAAGAGGTCGGGAATTTTCCATTGCAGATCACTTTTTATTTAAGCAATACTGATGGGCCTATACACTGGCGGATATGTATGTTTTTCGTATAGTTTGCACTGTCATATATAAAAAAAGTTTCCTCAGTCTAAATGATTAGTACAAACAACGATTTACCACACATATTAACGATTGATTCTTTTTTTTTTTTTTTTTTTGCTGTTTTTTTCGGCCTAGTAAGCTTAGTGCCCATGATCGGAAGGGCGGATCCTAGATTAAAAACAAAAACAAAACAAACAAACAACGAAAAGAAGGGGTGTTTAAACAAGAAGAATAAAAGAGATTTCCAGATACAATTGAGTAAAGGGGGCACATTTGGGTTTTTATGTACCTTACTGGATCTTTAAAGACGGGAAGGGGCACGGACAAGTGTGCCGACACGTCCCCTATATCCACAAGTGCATGGTTATAATATTGCAATGAAGAACTGATTTTCTATTTAACCAGTATCAGCGCCCAGTATCAGTCCACTCCTGAATTATCACAAGCCGTCCTGATATATCCTGGGAATGGGGATGTTTGTATGTTACATTCTTTGGTGACATATCTTAGATTTATATTGAACTATCAGACCTCGATCATTATGTAGAGTGACTGGGGTTATTCTTCTTCAAATCCCTATCTCTTTCTTTCCACTCTTTCCAACTGTTTCTGTTTCTCCTAGAATGCTTTCTATATCGTTGCCTCGATTTCCTTCTCAGCTCATGTCCATATCCTCGCGGTTTTGGGAAAATTTTGGGCCTTAAGAAGTATTTCACCATGTGTTATGTCCATGATTCCACTGACAATATTTTGAAGATAGCTGTAACAAAATGCATTCAAAATGAAAACATTTATCTTATACATGTATATTAAGAAAGGTGATTTGATTATTAATGGAAGAAATGCAAGTTTTTAATTCAAGTGGAAACTAAAAGTATACACGTTTCTCCATCATGCATTGCTTTACAATTCAAACATGACAATTAATTGGAGTCAAAGCTTGGCTCTGTCAAGAGATGAACAAGTCCTCGGCTGAAAAAAAAAGGTGTTTCGATTTCAGGGAACTATGTCGAGTATCAAAATTTTGGATCTGAAATCTATATCTGTCAAAAGTAGGACTACATTTTCTCGCCCGTGTTTTTTCGATTAGATCCAAAATGGTATCACAGACGATCATCGCGACGATCGATTTACTCCCGCCAATTTCCTCTCCTTGTCCCATTGTCATCCTGCAGGGTCACGAGCTTGACCCCGGCCTAACACCAGTGACGTCACAATGTCCTTTTGGCCTGGATTGGCCAGTGTCACGTCCCTCATATGAAGGGTGCTCCTGCCCTAAGGGCGTATCCACAATGACCCTTTTAAAACTGTATGATTTATGCCCCGTCAACAATTACAAACATAGCAGACACATGGGGTGGGGGGGGGGGGGTCCTTATTAGTTGCCGTATTGATTTTCATTATCTATGAATTCTTAATCCAGTCATTTTAGTTTTATCAAGTTTACTGCTGACAGATTTGCATTGATTTCATATGAAAACAAAATTTGTTAACAAAAGAAAAAAAAAAAGAGAGAAGAAGAAGAAATACTGTGCTGAAACATGTTTGTCTTATGATGTGAAATACAAGAGTAGATAATAAGTATTGTCACATTCCTCTAACATTTTTTTTCTTTTCTTGCTATACCTCTATTTCCCCCTTTTTTCTATATTTGTTTGTTTTTGTTTTTGTTTTTGCCGTGGCAGTGGACATATGCCCCCCGGCCCCAACTTCTTCTCCGATTCAAAATTTCCCGTCATCAGAATGTAACCCATCCAAAATCACGATGAATCCCGAGGTGCATTGGCGTAATCCCCGGGGGATGGGGGATATATCCCCCCCCCCACACTTTTTCGAGAGGAGGGATGGCGTGTACAAATACCCCCCTCACTTTAAGGGAAAAATGATATTGTAATTAGTCAGTTGGTGAATTTTTAATAAAAATGTCATAAATGACGGTCATATCGTGGAATTTCTATTTCAAATACTCTTAAAAACCATAAAAGTGGATTTTTTTCGCTCGCTCACTTCGCTGGCTCGCAAAATAAGAATAGTATATGTGTTTGGGGGTCTGCGCGGGTGAATGAGGGTGTGTGTGTATACTCAAGTGTGATTTCATGGAAAAAATATGCAAAAAAAAAGTGATCATCTCCCCCTCCCACTCCTCAAAACGGTGTGAAGTGTGAACAATCAATCAGTTAATCCGATTATGACAGATCTGATTTTCATGAACCAATATTTTGCTCATATATTGAAGCAGACTCTACATCATAGTACATCAACTTCATAAGATGGTGTTAGGTCCAATAAAATTAGCAAGAAAACAAACCCAAGATCGATATACACATCCCATTTTCAAGCAATCATCTTACTTCTTTTGGAAATAATTTTGTCAAGATGAAACTTCACCTCAAGTATTGTCGAGGGGACCATAATGTCTAAAATAAAATTTGCAAGCACTTAACTCAAACAGGTGCTGGCATATTCTGTTCTCGATGGGCAGCTCACATGTGTATCATAAAGGGCTGCTACACAGGACATTTTAAAAGAAGAGAAAAAGAAAGAAAATAAACATATAGGTCCGGGTACTCGACTTCTCATTACAACGAGAGTTCATTATTTCCTTGATCTTGACCCTAAATCTCACGGGTTATTCTTAAACCTCAAATGCGAAATTCAATTTACAACAAAGGGCAAGCGCTCATCATCTTATACTGTTATTCCCAAGTTTCTAGTAACTTGCAAGTACACCGACTACAATAGGCGTCTCTCCCTACTCACTACCTCTCTCACACACCCTAAGCTCCACCCCCTCTTCTTCATCCTTCTCCCATTTGTTCATCTTTCTCTCCCTTTGTTCATCTTTCTCTCACCATCATCTCGATCTATTTTTCTCCTTTACCTATCCAGTCTTTTCATTCTTTTGAATTTCCTGTGATTCAAATAAACAAAAGTTAAAAAGAAATTAACTTGCTATAATAATAATAATAATAATAATAATAATAATTATAATAATAACAATAATAATAATAATAATAATAATAATAATAATAATAATAATAATAATGATAATAATGATAATAATGATAATAATGATAATAATAATGATAATAATAATAATAATAATAATGATAATAATAATGATAATAATGATAATAATGATAATAATAATAATAATGATGATAATAACTTCTACTTATAAAGCGTTTTTCATAAGAGATTTATATCAAAGCGCTTTACAATATTAATGCAAGTAAAATTAAACAGAAAAATGACAAGAGAACAAAGTGAAATTATTGAACATAACATAACAAAGTAAGGTAACAATTTACGAACTAGGTTGAATATGCCTTCTCCATTAGATTGTTTTTTTTTACTTTTGATCTAAACAAAGTAATATCAGAGATGCCACGAATGGAGGATGGAAGCGAATTCCACAAACGTGGAGCAGAGCATGAGAAGGACCTATCACCAAAGTATTTTGTTTTTGCTTTTTTAACAGTCAAGAGAATTTGATTTGCAGAACGAAGGAACCTATTGGGCGTGTATTACTGAATCATTTCAGAAAGATAATTTGGAGCATGACCATGTATAGACTTGAAAGTTAAAAGAAGAACTTTGAACTGGACGCGAAATTTAAAGGGGAGCCAATGCAATTACTTAAGAGTTGGTGTAATATGGTCATGTTTTCTGGTGAGGGAAACTAGACGTGCTGCAGAGTTTTGGATTCTCTGCAGCTTGGCCATATCTTTTTCCGGAATCCCATGGAGCAGGCTATTACAACTGTCTAGGAGTTAACTAATAAATGCATGGACGAGGATTTCGGTGGATGACTTGGAGAGGAATTTACGAATTTTACCAATTTTTCTCAGAGCAAAGATACTTTACGACAAATACTATTGATATGGGGGCGCATTGAAAGGTTTTGAAAGGTTTTGTTTTAAAAGACTGATTTGCAGTCGTTACAAAATGGGAAAAACATTGCAAAACTAAGAGTTTGTGTATTTTTTCAAAAGGCATTGCTCAGGAAAATGTTATGTTTTATATGAAATTATTGATATAATATGTTCTTGACTATGTGATGATCTGCGACATGTAAATATCTATTAGTAAGATTTATTTAAAAAAAAAGAAAAAGAGTTTTAAATGAAAGGCAACTATGGAAACATTCAGTACAACTTGGTGATATTTTATTTGTATTACAAATTGAAGAACGAACAAAGATCGTGGTGCATAAATGCATTAAGTGCATAAATACATTTAGCATTTTAGCATCTTACACGTAGCAACCAGTGAGACAAAAAGTATGAATGAAAATAATGAATTATTCAAAATTCACAAAATTACAACACTCACATGACATTGAACTGAGTGATGCCAGTATCTAAATAAGTTTTGACGTGCATATTACATCCACTCTCTCTCTCGCAGAACAAAAAAAAGTGAAAGTTCGACAGAGGTATACACAAAACATAGTACATGGACCAGGGTACACTCTAATAACAGTTATCTTCTATAGTCCTAAATCCTAGAAACCACTGGTCCTTGAACCCATTGGTCCTATGCCAGATTGAAGTGAAACCCCAAACTAAGTCACTAATCCCATCTCTTATCTCAAAATATCTTCATGAAATCTACTCAAACCAAAGAGCCTACAAGTAAAACTAAATAACATCTCATCAGCTTCATATCAGAGCTCTTTCAGTGAAACACTACACAAATTTTAACCCTAATGCTACTCTTTAAAAAAATCCTTTTTAAAAGCCTTAAAGAGGACCATTAAGGAAAGACATTTAAAAACGTCTAAATGGTCATATTTTACGGTGGCCCAATGACACACTGACAATAACACATTGACACACATTGTAACTGTCCCTATCCTTAATAGATTTTATCATCTAAATCACCTCAACATACATGTATACTGATAATATTACAAATAAGGCAAGTTTTACGTATCAGACTTATAAGTAATAAAGAAGTTGTATCTGAAATGGAACAAACTTCAAGAAGTGGAACTAATTTTATTTAAAGATGAAGGTAGATATCAAACAAGTCCATGCCAAAATTTCAATTTAAGGAACTAGAATAACATAATTATTGGCACAATTTATAAAACACAAAAAATACCACAAATTTCACAAAAGAAATCTCAAGAGAAAAACATCAAAAGTTACTGACAACTTAAGACAATTGGCTTCACACATTTGAATTTTTATCTGTTAGTTTAATTAATACTTTAAAGTTGCTCAGAAAACAGAGAATTACACTTGTCTCTGTCATATATGGCAAAACCCAAACTCTTGTGAATTTCACAAATGGTCAAGTTCCACAAAAATTGCAAGTTGCAAACTTTTTCGTTTTGCAGAAGTTTGCAAGAAGCCAAAAAGGTGTTAAATTCATTTCACTATTGATTTAATTGAATGCTGATTACTGAACACAGTCAAATTTTCTTGTACCTTCTTTGACATTTTGATTTGATTCATACAAAAGGTCTACTGTCTTATTCAATCTCATTTTGCATCATTACTGAGGCTTTATTGTTGTACTTGCCATACTTGTTTTCAGTGAAGATGAATATATTTGAGTATGCATTATTACAATAATTTCAACCATTTGTCAATATTCTGTTCAATTGCAAAATTTATGCAAACATTGCACTATTTGATAGTAACTGGACTAATGCATTATATTTCTATGTTCATGAACAGAAATTGAAATGAAATGAACTGAAATAGAGAAAATCAAACACTGAGTTGATGTCTAAGATCTAAACATTTTGGCTGGAATTCACAAATGAGGTTTAAATTCAAACCAGGGTTTGATTAAAACCAAACCTCTTTTGTGAATTCAGGCCAGTGAATGTACATCCTGCATATTACATCTTTATGTCAACCTGTGTGAGAATTGAAAATAAATGAATCAATATACAAACATACATGGTGCAGGTCAGAAAAAATAACTTCTGCCCAATTTAAAAGACATGTCAAAAGAGTACGACAAAAGTGCAATCGCTTTGCAAGTTACAATATTCTACAAAGTGAAATATACAATGAAAAGACTGAAAAAATTTATCAGTTTTCAAATCTGTTCTTTCCATTATCCTAATCCATTATAATTCCCTCAAATTATTTCACCAAGTCGATTACATTCCATCAATGTACATCTGTTCTACTTTAGATGTAAATGGAAAGAAAATTTGATACAAAATGACTTGCATGAACTTTCATTATTACATGTATTTCACAGTCTTTTGAGATAGAATTTTCATGAACACCAACAATCCATAAGCATCTTCAAATACTTACAACAGAGAAAGGATGTATTCATGAAGCATTGCTTTGAATGGTACTTTGAGCATACCTATGACACCAAAAGTCATTGGAGTCTAATACTTTGATTCAAAGCATTAATATCTGTTTTCTCACACTACAAAAATCCCTTTTGTAAACCACCTATTAGTCTTAGAATGTTCTTTCCAAAGGAAGGGTATATTTTGCAAAAGATTCCCTCAAAAGCCAGCTTGCTGATATTCGACTGTAAACTGTGCCAAACATACAACATATTACTATCTTCAAGAGTTACATTCAAATGACAAAACACCCTAAAAGGAGAAATCGAAAGAGAAAGACACAACTTTGATATTCCAAACAAAAGTGAGAATAGAAAAGTGAAATTAAATGCATTTAGTGATTTGCTGATATTTTCAGTCAGTAAAAGATTGCCTCAGTCAATTCATTCAAGTTCAACAACAGAAGGTGCCCTCTTTTAGAATACTATTAATGCAATATAAAAGATTTCATGTGAGCATTGTTCAAAGAATATCTTAAAAGAGGAGAACACAAAAGGCAAGTTCACAGTATTTGGTCATTTTGTGTCTTATATCTTAATCAATTCAATTCAATTCAATACCGTATCATGAAATTCTGACCATAAATGTCCTTCGAGTTTCATTTTATTAGATATTACTTATCAAAGGTTCAGTATGGCTAGGGAGTTACAATAACCATCATATACACGTTTTTAAAATATTCTTTATATCAAAATCCTGGATGTGATTGTTAACATACAGGAAAAAACAGCTTGCACTTTCCCTCCAAAAAATGTGAAATCACACCAAATACAATGAGGACAGAGTACTAAAATTCCCTACAACTGCATAATCATATAAAACAAGACTCCACACTAACATTTTTAGTAGGGGTCTTGGACTGAAACTTTAGGGGTGGTTTACATCGAACACTGTAATTTTTTTTTTTTAGATTTCGGGCATCTGGACCAAGATTTTATGGGCCCATGGGTCCCGTGTGCCTGTTAGTATCGAGCCCTGAATAAAAAAATAATAATAAAAGAAAAAGAATCAACCCTAATAACTGCTCTAATTTATATCCTATGAGTGGTATATTCACTCGGGAAAGCAAATGAATCTTTACCATCACCATATACTCTTGGGAGAAGGCCAGCATTGGGAATGATGTTCCATGAGAGTGTCAACGTGATGTTTTGGTTGTTCCTGAAAAATCAATAATAATAGCAATAATTAACTATTTTTGTATAGCTCATAAAACATATGCATAATTGCATGAGGAACTTGGAGCTGTACGAAAATCTCCCAAAGGTCAGCTCAAAAGTGACACAGAGGAGATTAAAACTTGCAGGACATGCA
This sequence comes from Echinometra lucunter, assembly GCA_029962745.1. Lineage (NCBI taxonomy): Eukaryota > Metazoa > Echinodermata > Echinoidea > Camarodonta > Echinometridae > Echinometra > Echinometra lucunter. The sequence goes on along the minus strand of CM057161.1, from coordinate 25,495,379 downwards.
CAACGGCATCCTGAGTTGACACTTCACTCAGTTCTGTTGTGGGAGCCCCTCCATGGAAAGGCAAAAAGGGGGAGACCCAGGAGAACATATGTTGACTCACTACGAATAGACACTGGTCTCCATGAAGCACAAGGAATTATCAATCTAATGAAGGACGGGAACCGCTGGAGAGAACTTGTCCGTGGATCTTGGGAATACTACCCGACTTGATTGATTGATTGATAATTGCATGTCTCAATGCACTATAATTATTGAGTGGACAGGAGGTATTTAACAAGAAAAGATGCACTGGTTTGATAATTTTGACATTTTACAAAGTGATTTCAATATATTGATGAAGCTCTCATATGTTCAAATAATTCTTAAATGTTCTGGCAACTTAAGAGGAAAAGTGATTAGTTGAATCTACATTTTAGGTCAATCTAGGTCCAAATGTCAAAAGTACATGTATTTTTGTCACAATACTTAGTTTTTAATGCTGCTTAATCTATTCTTTCCATTCCCTATGATCAAAGGCATTTAGAGACCATTTGATTTTACAATATTATTTACACTATGCAATTCATTACGAATAGACCTTCTGCCATTACAAGAAAATAAAACAATAATACTCAATCTTACTTGAAAGCATATAACAAAACCAATCTTTTCCTTTTTTGGGGGGGAGGGGGTGAAATTTCTTTGGCTCAAATGTAATACAAGGAAAAATAGCTTGGAGGTCATGAAAGTCCCACCAAACTCTCAGTGTTGGGTTTTTAGCAAAATATTGAATACAAAAAAAAAAAAGGGGGGGGGGGGGAGAGAGAGAGAGAGAGATGGGATCGAATGTACTGATTAGTCTTCACTTCTCCTGACCCAACACATCACATTTTCAGCAAAATTGTCAAGGAGTCCCTCAGCCTAGGGGCTATATACTGTTTCCCTATATATACTCACTTTAACCCATGACCATCATCAAAAAAAGGATATTTGGGTTGTATCCTGTTGAAATTGAGATTAGCATTGGATGTCCGCTTAATGATCTTGTCCCAAATCACTACTTGATTCAATTTCTGTGATGGAAAAAGATAATGAAAGGGGAAAAAAGGGTTAAGTATGAAAGCCCATATGAATAAATTAGGCACTCTACTGACGGACTACAATAAAAAAAAAAAAAAAATTTTTAAAAGAAAGAATTCTACTATTCACAATAACAGTGCTTTGTATGGGAAGGAAGAAGAATCATTTGACAGACAAGATTAACAATTTAAAAGATGAAACAAAGAACATCATTCATTAAGAAAGAAATAAAAAACCTGGAGTAAAAAAAGAGAGGTAGAAATTTTTGAGGGCTTCATTTAAACCACACTTTTTGCAAAAAGTTACGGAAATATGCATGAAAACCACTGATCAATGATAATAATTTTCACAGAGGTTGTTTTCATTTATGGTGGGTTTTTCATATGCATGGAGGCGAATCATTATTATTCCCGCTCTGTCTTCTTCACTGAACACTTCAGGGAAATATGAAGCCAGGTATTTCAAACTGTCATCTCTTGTTGTTGATTTTCACATTTTATTGTACTTACAATTCAATTTTGAATATGGTACATACACAATCTCTTACATTTTGATTTGTCTCATATTCAGCAGTGAGATAGATAAACAGCTGTTTGGTGTTCCAGTTGAACAGAGGATCTAAGTTGGCTTGAAGATCAAAGAAAAATGATCCAAGATCTGCATTCTCCCCATACTGGGTATATGTGTGCCTCCTGTTGAAGAAAACAATAAAAGTGTAACAATAAGGCTTCCAAGAAGAAAGGATCTCACAATTTATAACCTTTCATAGTGTGAGTGTGCCCATCTCTGACATCCATTAAGGACTTTGCTCAGGCAACTTATTTCTTTTTTTTTCAATTACGTTAGCATTAAATGTTCAGGAAATGTACACAATAAATTCAAACCACCAACAGGCCGTGTCTCCCGGCCAGCTTCCCTCTTTTATTCTTCATCCAATTCACCTAAAAGCCTGGGAAACGGAAACATCTTGGGCAATTTTTCATTTTATTTTATTTTTATCTCGTACAAACAGAAAGATATTATCGATCATTTACAATCATCCACAACACCAAGGAAAAGATATTTTACAGCAAATAGATCACTCTAAACTATAAATTCTTTTAGAAAAGGTGTCCCATACATTACTCTTACATCTGGCCATTTCACTTATACGGATGGGTGCCGGGCGCCGGGCCCCGACGCGGCTGGATAAGCAAGGCCGGACTGTAATAGTATATTGCCATTAGAGCTAAAGGTGCACGAACAGTACAATGTTGACACATGGTGAGGCGTGCAGGCATCACATATTGCCACAAGCCAACATTATACTGCTCATGTGCCTGTGGCCTAGTCTAGCTCATTACATTAGTAATGTGCACCATGTCGGAGGTTATCGTATTCAAATGATGATGATGCGGATATCGGAAGCATGTTTTAAGGTAAGGCAAAACTATAAAAAAATTTGCAGTTTTTAATGGGAAAACTAGAATCTACAATTTTTCTGACGCGATTAGATAGCTGGAAATACTAGCAAACTCCGAAGTAGTTTGCAGAGCCAGAGGTAACCATGCTTTAGAAAGAGTGGTTTTGACAGCATTTCTGTTTTATCTAACGAGCAGTATGACACTGACATGTGGCGAGACATGCACGCATCACATCTCACCGCAAGTGAATGAATGAATGTTCGTGCATCTGTGGCCTAGACTAGCTCATCAGTCAGAATATGTGGATGAGGTCAAATTTGATGATCATAATGATGCGGTGGAAATCACAAGCACACTGTATGTAAGGCATAACCTTCCTATCCTATCCAAAAATGCCCATTTTATAATTGGCAAAACTTACATTAGAATCTAAAATTTTTATGACATGATTTTGCAGCTTGATGTAAATGTTAGATACATATAGGCCTATATCACAAACATCACGCTGGGGCAAACCCCGGAGAATAGGGAACCAGACGCGCGCGCGCCACTTGTACAGTGCAGAGACGGGCAGAGACAGCCGAAACTCAAGGTATGGGACAAGTCCATAATTGAGTTCAAAATGACTTTCAAATGTTTTTGTCAGGTAATTATGTTCTGACATATCACAGTGTCAGCAAACCCGGAGAATAGGGGACCAGACACATGCGTGTGACATTTATACAGCGCAGAGACTGGCAAAGAGGTGGCCGAAACTCAAGGTATGGGACAACTTGACAAGTCAATAATCAAGTTCAAATTGACTTATAAATGTTTTTGTGAGGTAAACATGTTCTGACATATTATATTGTCCTCTCGGCTGACAGATTACCGGTTATTTGATGAAAATAATTTGATTTTGGCCAGAAATGTTTTCAAACTCACAAATATTTCAACGCTGAATCTTGTGCAGATCGTCCCTGTCGCCGCTGCCACTGGGCTGCATTTGCTTGCACACAAATGAATAAGCGCGCGCGTTCCGGTCCCTTATTCTCCGGATTTGCTGGTCTGGCCCCTATTCTCCGGGCCGGTTTGCCTAATATAATAACAGTTAAAATTCCATTTCCAACTCTGTCTCTCAGGGTGTCTCTGAATCCCCAAATATGTGGCATATTTAATCTAGCAAGTTTACGAAAATTGAATCTTGCTTAGACCCTAGGGCAATTTTGTTGTCTTTCTTTTTTTGACTGCTGCAACGGTGAATGTTCGCTACAGTCCCACACACGTTTGGCCCTAACGTTAGTATGAGTATGTGCGAGTTAGGCCGGCTGAAAACTCAGGCAAGGTGAGCTCGAACTGCACAACGTCATTGTTAATGTGTGGGACCAAAATATAGAACAGCTGGTGTAATAATACAGGGGTAAAGCCTCTACTCACACAGAATGTCTTATGGTTGTAATCTTCACATCTCTGCTGGGGTCTAACCCTACAGTAGTGAGAAAGCACAAAAATGTCAGGGCTGCCAATATACTCAGCGTAAAGGCAAATATCGTATTTGCTCTTGATAATAACGTATTCATTTCTGTATTTCGCGTCCTCAAAAATTAAGAAAACGTGTAACAGACAAAGCCCTCTATCGGTAAATACACGTATACGACGGGAGGCCCACAATTTCTGTGATACGGCCGTACTTAAGTTTTAGGACAACAACCATCGCAACAAAAGATTTTCCACCTGACCGAGAGGCCCTTGTAACTTGTTAATAGACTCCATACCTTTCCCCGCATTAAAAGGGAAAAGAATAAAGTAAGAAAAGCGACAAAACGATAATAAATAAGAGAGAAATGAGTTAAGAGGACAGTATGCAAGGGCTACCCTTAAAAAATAATGCTCCCCTTCACACCGGGGGGGTTCTCAGATTTGGTTCGTACGGGGATGTGCCGCTGAAGCCTCCATACCCGTATCCATTTTTCAGGGTCATTTTTGTAGAAAAGGGTACCTATTATTAATCTTATTACTGTGTAGGAAGGAGAAGATTGTAGACTTTCTTGGGCTTGACCCTCCTCTAAAATGGGATGTGTTAAGGGCACCCACCACCCCACCCATCAGGTTTAGGCTATGAAAAGTCAGGTATGTTTTTAATCTCTCCCTCTCTCTCTCTCCCTCTCTCTCTCTCTCTCTCTCTCTCTCTCTCTCTCTCTCTCTCTCTCTCTCTCTCTCTCTCTCTCTCTCTCTCTCTCTCTCTCTCTCTCTCTCTCTCTCTCTCTCTCTCTCCATATCCAATTTTGTGTACATACTATGCATCTAGGAGGAAGGTCTTATCTTTATTTTCTATTAAGAAACAGCTATGCACATTAATGTATACATGTATGTATCAAACAAAGAAAACAATACCTCAAAACTGGCAAAGAGAAGACTGGAAGAGGGGAAAATAAATCCCTAACAACAATCCTACGAAACAGTTTGAACTATAATGTCCATACTGACTCGCAAATTCATCAAGTGAAAACATTTCTGTAATTTGCATATACTGAAATATTTATTTAATCTTTTATAATTCAATATATAAATTTCATAATCAACACTAACATTTCTCAACACAGGTCAAAAAGGATGGAAAGAACATAGAGTCCTTTCAAACTCCTTGCATACTGTACTTTGGCTGTGACAGTAACTATAGCAACCAGTAAGAAACTGAATACAATGCACAGTAGGCACGTTTACAGAGTATCTAGAGGTCAATGAACTTTCTCAGTGAACTACATGTATACATACACCTCCATTGACAATTTGAAAGCAAAACTTTAATTCAAACGAAGTGGTAAAGTACAGTGAAAATTTATCAAAGTGTAAGTTAGCTCCACTGTAAAGGAATACATGTGGTTGACTTAAGATATAAACATCTCCCCCTCTTTCCTTAGTCAACATGTTTGTATCTCACAGGAAGATGTTTTGGGGCAAGTCCAAAGTTACCAGTACATGTAAGTCCATTTCCTTGTTAAAAAAAAAAAAAAACCATTACCATGGGTACCACAGTAATTTGAATGTATATCATCAAATTATATGGTAATTTGAACATTTACCTTCAAATTACCAAGGTTGTACCATGGGTATTGTGGTACGTTTTTGTTTTTGTTTTTTTACAAGGGTTACATTAGTAATTAGTTTTGTATCATGGAATTGAAAACATAAATAGAAATACATGTAATATATCATGTGATAAAATTATTAGTCTGATTCAGGCTGTAGTAGGATTATCACCTTGATAAATTCATCAGATATATACTAAAATCAAGATGTGGTTGGTAATTAATGTACAGGAAAGCTAGTCTGGACGTGCCCTTTTTTGTGATCAACTGTTAGCTGTGCAAGCTCCATTATCTAAAAATATCAACAGATGTTTGTTCTGATACAGTCAGAGAGAATAAAGTTTGACCTTTTATCCTGACTGTGCTTTTCAATGTCATGAATAATGAAGTGAATTATACAGATATACTAAGCACTAGCATCTAATCTCTCAATGTAAAGTGTGGAAAACTTTGGTCTTGCAATAAAAATACATTTCTAAACATTAACTATACTAATAAGTGTATCATAAGATTATCAAAACACATGTTTGAGGCTAATTCAGTTTTCAAAGCAATAGTTTAACTATATTCTGAGTGTTGGAAGTTAATGGACATTTTCTACCATAGATAACTGTCAAGCAAATCTCTGATGAATCAAGAAATAACAATTGCATTTGCAAAATTACTATTTTCATTCAGGATCCATAATACATTTTGGTCAGATACTTCATATTGCCATGACCAAGTCTTACAAGGGTTAAATTTGATCTGAAATACTGACATCTTTTAATGACTCCAATGCTATATGCATCATTTCATACATTATATCATCCATTATATGCAGGGAAAAACAATATATCATCACCACATTGGGGTGGATGAAGAACATTTACTGAGTTTATGGTTGCATCATGTCCTACATGAAATATACAGACCAAAAAAAATTCTAAAAGAAAAAAAGAAAAAAGAAAAAAAGAAAAAAAAATGCCATTATTATCGTCATAATTGATTTTGTCATTCAGAAGATGATTTGTCAGTAGTACAAAATCCAGCTAAATGAAATAACCTGAAAGTTATATTTATTGGACTTGACTGGAAAAGACCAAAGGAAACAAAGAACAAAGATTCTTGTGAAGCTCACAAGTCAGTTGGTGCTCTGCACAAAATGTGACATAGAAAAATCAAAACATATCGATATCTACTATGCTTGAAATACAAAAATTTGGCAAAAATACATCCTAATCCATGAAATCAATGAACTATAGAGAATCAATGCATCACACTATAATGTTACCATCTGAAAATGGATCAGTCATCTAGTATGACTGTTATAATGGATCAGCCACCTAGTATGACCGTTATAATGGATATCGAGTCACAAAATCAATGGTGGGACTCTACTTGGAGCCACTCAACAAAACCTTACTTTTTTGTGCTGCCTGATGTTTAACCCTTTCCATGCTGTGGGCAGCAAATTCCATCCAAGAACTGATTTTGGAACGAAGAGTTTGGGCATAAAGAATGATTGCGCTTCTCATTAGAAAAAAAGGGTACCGATAAATGTATTTTCATGGTGCAGTATATTCTCTAAGAAAGAGTATGGCCAATTTAACAATACGCTATGTCTTGTACTTCAAAAAATTACTTCCTCAAAAGTTTATTTCTGATAAATGTCAAGATATAGTTGCCACAAAAGTTAATAATGCTATAACAAATACAGATAATGCAATGCATATCTATAGTCAAGCAACACAGCTTCCACAATTCATATGCACTAACTCACAATTGTATTGCAGATCTGAGGATATCACAACTAAAAACTTTTTTCTGAAACAATGTGTAGACATGCCTGTCATAGCAACAGCAACATTACGGTGGTTACAAGGAGAGAAATCTACATGTAAAGTAGGTAAGCAAAATGTGGGGCACAAAAAAAAAAATTACTTGGAATGCAAACTGCGTTGTTGTTCGTATTGTTAGGACTCTGGGCGCATCTATTCCTGCCACTTTGTTTTGCTTAGTTAATTAAAAGAATTCAATATCAGAATAGTAGGTACCGTAATATAAACAAGTAATAGAAGCTTAAAATCAATATGAAACAGGTCACACAAGGATATCATCATTTGTACACAATACACATGTTACTTGTATCCGTTAACAAAAGGTCTTTTAATAGCCTTTAATATTCCCTTTTAATTGATAGGTTTGAATTCTTGGTGAACAAATGACTTTCCCAATTCAGCGGCAAACCCCCATGTTTTTTTTGTGTTGCATATACTGTATGGCACGGTAAACCACACCACTAATGTGATAAGACGAGCACTATGCATCAATATTATTGGACGCTCTTTTTATAAAGGAGGCTTTTGCCAAAATTTTAGCAGGCACTACTTGTGACATCATATTTTGGACTAACATTTGCACTAACTTATAAGAATTTGATTGGTTCACACCTGCCAGAAGGCAAGAAAGATAATTTTTGCCTTGCATATTTTTTTTATGTCTTCTCGTATCCCATTCATTTATGCACAATAAAAAACAGCTAAGGTTTACCTTGGAGGTTTGCTGCTTTACATGTAAAAACAAGCCTTTGAGGCTCATTCAGATATCAAGTGGCAAACCCCCAAAGAAAAACTCATGTCTTTGTTTTTACCAATTATGATGGTGAGATGTGCATTAATGCTTCACTAATAGTTCATGTTAAAATAAATGAGTTTTGCCAAAAAGTGGTGCAGACAAACTCATGACCTTATATTTTGTGCTAAAACTTTGATGGGTCCACACCTTTTTGCCACTAGGATGAAAAAGGATGATTTTGGCTCAGCTTTTTTTTTTGCTGCCTCATATACAATTCATTTATGTCAAATAAAAAAATAAATAAGGGGGGGGGGGGCTGTTACCCTGGAGGTTTGCTGCTTCACATGTGAACAAGCCTTTACCAAGCGACTAATTATCTCTTTTCTGTATAATATGATACAGAATCTGATGACCATAAAATGAAGAGTGTTCACATAGTGACCATGGCAAATGTTACAGCAGGACTTGGGTTACAAATAAAAGTGCATCTCAATGCTTGATCACTTCTTACCCTCAACAGAAAGAATCCATTAGTACTACCATAATGGCGGGTGCTAGCATACAAATATATTGCCAAAGAAAAAAAAATGATATAGAATATATTCTAATGAAAATTTCTGTGCTACTATCATAAAAATAGATGAACAGAATATCTCTAGGAGATTAAAAGAAAATATGATTGACAATAAATCTAAAAATGGTTACATATCAATATGGTATCTGTAAGTGGAACTTTAAAGGAATATGATAACATATCTGATTTTTTTTTCTTATTTCTTTCATTCTTTTTTTCATAGCATCTTTTGCTTTCTACCACAAAATAGTTCTGTGATATACACATTATGTACATTATATATAACTAATTACGTACAATAAGTTTGCAGTCTAAAATGGTTGAAAAATTCCATAAATATATACAGACTTGATGAATGAGAAATATTTCATTCCCTCCACATGTACACACATATATTAATAAAAAGTTCACAATTGCATCCACTCCCCACTCAACAGTGCAGAGGCAGATTCATTTCCTAAATCTTGATCATACATGTATTTGGTTTAGTTGCTTGCTAAACTTGAAGAACTCTTGCATTCAGGGACTGTATGAAAACCATAATAACAAAGAAAGTGATTTATAAGTAACTAAAGGGTGATTTAATAAGCAAATATACTGCTCCTGAGGTGAGGTTATTGTTATCTATAACATGAAACAAAATAACAGATACCTGTATGTTTATGAATTACCTAGCCAGCAAAAGAAAGTCAGCAGGAGAATTTCCTCACATACCAGAAATTCCCCTTCTAACAATGATCTGCCAGGGACATGACAATACTGGTATTCAAATAAATTCTAAAATCCTTGCTAAATTGAAAATGCTCTATTTAATATTCAAGACACAGAATTATGATATTACAAAGGGATGAAGTGAATGACAGATTTACATAATGGATCAAATAAACCTGATAAGGTTGCAAGAAATTAGACTTCCATTCTCTTCCTCATGTGAAGATGGTGTCTCCAGGCTAGCTTGAACAATGGACGTACCAACAGTAGAGGGCATGAGCTGCCATATGCTGAAAAAATTCTCCCACTCTTCTATGATGCTGACTACTAAACATCCCTACATGTACTTGCCTAGCATTAGTTGCAACTCCATGGGAAGGACTGGATCATGTCTGGTTGCTTTGCTCATAACAAACACATTCACATCGTGCACATGAGTGACATATGTGGAAGGGTGCATCCATGGAGAACTGCTCTTTCCAGTACAAATCTGATGAGGGACAAACTTATCAAGACTTTGGTCTTCTTAACCATCCATACTGTTCATTCTTTACACACCTCTTGCCTGGTAGAAGAGAATGTATCCAGAATCAGAGTTCTTTTGCACCTCGGTGGCCAGACCGTAGAATTCTTCAATACTTGAGACTTCAATTTTCTGAAGGGTAAAAACACAAGAGGATGAAATGCAGATTGGATTGGCACATATTTCATCCTGATGTGATGTGACTATTGATGTGAAGAAATTAGTTTAACTAATGATTTCATGTCTATATTATGTCACAATTCACAATTACATATGTCACATATCTATATGACTAGAGTTATCAGTATGACAACTACAACAATCATCATTACTATCACCACCACCATCATAGGTATCATCATCATAATCACCATCTCCACCACCCTGTCACCATCATTACCACAATCATCACCATTATCATCATCATTACTGTCATCATCAACACCATCATTATCATCATCACCGTGATCACCATCTCCACGACCACTATCACCATCACCATCATCATCATCTCCATTACCACCACCACCACTACCATCACCACCAAAACCACCACCAACAAAATCACCATCATCATCAGCAGCATCATCATTATCGCCATCACCATCACCACCATTATCACCATTATCATCAACATCATCATCATCCTCATCATCGTCCTCAACATCACTAACTCCACCACCATCATCAACACCATCACAACTGAAAACATGATTATCTGCAATCCTTATTTCTTACCTCTACCATGTCATCATCAAAGAGAAGCCAGAAGCCAAAGCTCTTTACGATGGTGATGTAGTGACCCCTGTTGGGTCCACTGTAAACAGTGAAAATAAGAATATCAATATTAATACAATGTTATCAAATATCTGGAACTTTTCTATCATGTTCTCTTCAATAACTTTCTCTGAGATCTTAAATTGTTATCTATGGTGTTACATATGCCACCAAAAATCACCTCACCTTTTTTCAGAGGTTTTTCATTAGTTGTATATGTATTGTATATTTAACATGTTTAAGCAGTAGCACTGTTGGGAGCTCTGTTACATTACAGCGCAGTAGAGTATATTTATATAGTGACTGCGCTATATAAATGTTCTAATTGTTATTAATTATTATTATATGCATAACATTATTATGTAACACACCTTTGCTTATACAATCTAAAGGATGCCAATTTACTACGAGACATAAAGGACGCCTTGTGTTTCCTACCAAAGATACGAACACTTTCTTCATTTCAAAACAAACGAATAAAACAAATATATCAATGGGTACAGCAGCTAAAGCATCACAAATATGAAGTAACAGAATATACAACACGAATGACTACAAAATTTCCCATCCTATTTTAAAAACCTAAGTAACTAATCAACATTGCAAATGCTGCTTTGATATGTCGACATCATAAGATTTGGAATAATAATGAAAATGGTCTATTACTGCTACATCATAATGAACATTACGGAAAACAAATGTTTTGGTAATCCATTCATGACAGATATTATTTGAAGCCTTACTTGATCAGCTTTTCTATTTCAAATTGGCAACAAGAGTACTTTTGCTATATTGCTACATTTTTTCTTATAAAAAGTCATTATCCATAATGACTATAAATTGACAGAAAGTATGTTGAGAAGATATGCATTGAAAATCAGTGATCTTGAACTTTTCATCATGTTGCCAATTTAAATAAAGTGCTTGCTTTCCTTTAAAGAGTTTTTCAGCATAAAACAACAAACACTGAAGCAACCAATATGGGAACAGTATGCATAGCATTTTTTTTCCCTTTTTTTTTTTTTTGGGGGGGGGGGGGGGCTTTCTGCTTATGTATTGGGTATGGTTTTTAGGAGTCTTCATCCAATGTTATTGGGCCAAAACCAAACCATGTGGAATTCTGTCACCAATGGGTTAAATTCACATGAAAATATATTGACATCTTACCTTCCACAGTGCACAACAACAGAAACTAGATCATACAGCTGATCTGGTGCTTCTGCATCATCACTCTATAAAAAAAAAGGATGGATAAACAAATCAAGCATACAAAGAAAACAGGGGTATCAAACTTCCCCAGAATCCCTCCCTTCTCTCTCTCTCCCTTTCTCCCCCTTTCTCCCCCTCCCTTTCTCTCTCTGTCTCTCTCTCTCTAGCAATACCCCCAGAATAACGATATTGAAACAAAAGAATAATAGTCTCTTCTTTCATAGCACATTTAAAATTTCCATAAAATATTAACTCTACCATTCTGTTTTGTGAAATTATTACTCAGGCTTCAAGTTCTGTTATGTTATGCGATGTTTTAACAACTGAACTACAGGATATCTACTGTAAACTTAAACTACATGCAGCACTTTCAATTGAAAGCTGGTATCCCTGCTGGAATGAGACCTGGGGGTGTTTCACAAAGACTAAGATACATGCCACTGTTTGCTTTCACCATCGGTCTCTCAAGGGATGTGCAAATCATTGTCACAAATTTGAAGAATATATATTTTTATGTTTTTTTTATCAATGAACTATAAAAAATTGTCAATTCTGCAGATTTGTGACCATGATCTGCAGATCCTTCGACAGATCCATGTGAAAGAAAACAGTGGCATGAATGGCCAGCCATAGTTAAGTGTGATTTTAGTCAATCTTAGTCTTTGTGAAACACCCCCCCCCCCCAGTTTTCATTGAGGATAACAGAAAATGACTACAAACTTACTGTGTTCATTAATCTTAGTTCTAATGGAAACACAACTCGGTAGGAAAGCTTGGTATATCTGTGCGATTGTTCCATGTACTTGAACCGTTTTAAGTGCAACGCCAACAGCTGAGGAAGTTTTTTCACTTGCATTCTGAAATGATAAACAATACATCTGTGATACAAGCATTCAGGTAAGAGAAATCTCTCATACATGTATAGGTGACACAAATCATTAAATCTCTTGAAAGGCACTCACTGATATTCATTTGAATCTTAAGATACACAAAGATTCTGAACACTGACAAAGAAATTGTCCTATTTTAGGAACATTCCTGTTAATAAAAAAAGGGGAAAAGTTTTCAAACATGCATTGGTACATATAATTCAGTGTCTAAAATGTTATTTATGTATCTTGTTCTGCCTATCAATGAACAAAATATCTGTCCAACAAAGCAACTCCATGAAAACATGAACTTTACTGTCAACACATAGGGACAAACAAATCTCTACCTAATCTCTACCTACTGCATACATTTCACCATTAGAGGCTAAGAATAACCAGGTTTTCTTTTTTTGAAAAGGGTTAAAAAAATATATCCTGATGCAAAGGATATACATGTTCATGTAGTAGCTAGATAGCAATCCAAAGATAAAAGCTAACAAAAAGAACAATGGTATGAAAATGGTTGAATGTAGGCTCACATTGTCTGCCTTGCATAAAAAGATATGTGTGAGATCATGTGACATTCTATTCATGATTTCACATGAATTCTAGTGTAAATATCTGGATGGAACATTAAATAACAGCTTACCAAATTGGTACATAACTTTTAACTACAATGTTAGAGGCAATGCTATGGATAATGAATGATCATACACTTGAGATGTATACATGTAAGAGACTCACCTCTTTTGTGCTTCTTGTTTGCTACAACATGTCTCACAGTAGTATTTGTATTCATGGCACAATGTTTCTGTATTGCTGAAACCCCTGCAATCAAAAACAAAATAACAATGCATCAATATTTGCAAGAAATTCCTTTTCCACTACATTTACTTAAAGGGTAAGTCCACCCTAGAAGTTTCTCTGTTTCAATAAAAGGAAATAAATTTGAACAGCATTTTAAAAAAGAAATGAGCAAAATCAGTAAAAGAATAAGAAAATTACACTCATTTACATTTTCTAGTAAACTACTCTCGGCTCTGCAAATTGGCAACACTGATGACATCATATGCGAGCAGGTCACAATTTCTCAATTTTCTTGGAAGTTACACATTTTCAAACCCCCATAATCAATGTTTGTTCAGAAGAATTGCATTTTACATAACATACTTTGACTATGGGGTAAGAAAATGTGTAACTTCCAAGAAAATTGAGAAAACAGAGTGAATGGAGACCTGGTCGCATATGATGTCATCAGTGTTGCCAATTTGCAGAGCTGAGAGTAATTTACTAGAAAATGTAAATGAGTGTAATATTCTTATTCTTTGACCGATTTTGCTCATTTCTTCCTTAAAATGCTGTTCAAATTTATCTCCTTTCATTGAAACAGTGAAACTTCCAGGGTAGACTTTCCCTTTAAGAAGTATAACTTAAAGTGAGCTTGGTAGAAGGGCTTGAATGGATGTGTAAGAAAAGTGGATGAACATTCCTGAAGTACTAAATGTAAGCATAGACATACATACCCATTTACTGTCAACGAAGCAGTTTGTAGTTTGTTTACATGCTCCTATGCTACGCGCAGGAGTAAAATTCAGTGGTGTTGTGCGAGTCATGCCTGGAAGAGGTCACTGGTCTAAGTGAATGTCATGCTATGACAAGGCTGTGGGGAGGGGGGTGAGGGGGACTATGTGCAGGTGTGGGATGGGGGTCATATCATCAGTTTTTCTCATCCCCTTCACTCTTTCCTTTTCTTTTTCTATCTTCTTGTTAAATCATTTTTTCTCTTTGTTATTTGATAGGGGGAGGGGACATGCCATCCATCCCCCACTGCAGATATGTATGCCCGTGGTTTGATTTGTAAACACTTTGCTGCTTATCAGCTAAACATTGAACTTTCCTCTACAATTCATTTCCTGCATTCCATTTACCTTAAACAATGTGTTATTGATGTGTTCTGTTCCACATCCACAGACAGATCTAGGAAGTCTTCATCTTTGCTGCTCACCTGTAAAAAAGAAGAAAATTCATACTTCAGGAAAACTTGTTTTAGTCATGTCAGGCTATAAAATATACACGTATGTATATAAAAATCAGGAATATTTTTTTTTCAGTAACTTTTTTAAAACTAGTACGCTAACAATACAGTCTTCAAACATTTGGAAGGCAATCTACAAATAAGGTCTTTATACTCTATATTTTATTTTTTGATTTATTCATTTCCTGTCATAGGGTGGATAGCCCTTTCAGCAAAAGCTGATTTTCAAAGGGGTCCACGTACATTCAAAATATAAAATAGAAACAAGTATAACATAAAACTTATATAAAAGATAAAGATAGAGATATCTTAAGATAGCTTCGCAAAACAGAGTGGTGCAAAAAGATGCAACTGGAATGCAGAAAATACAGACAACAATAATTATTTTGCATTCTTTAAGCACCACATAATTTCGCTAAGCTACCTAATTAAATTGATATTAAGAACTTACATTCAACTAAGCATCAGAGAAGTGTTAAACACACACATACAAAAGCTTTTTTGACATGCACCCATTAGAGTACACTGCATGAATGAACAGAGAGCCGAAAATCAAAACAATATTAACAAAAACCAAGGGAACAAAACAAATGAGAAAATAACGAGCTCTGCTTGGCTGTCAGGGACAATGGGAGATTAGGCTCACTGCCAGTCGGTTCGCAATCACAGTGAAGTTACTGAAACAATATGAGTGTTCTTGTGAACTTTTTCTGATAGCACAGAATTGGGTCAGTGAGTTGAATGTATGCTGCTTTGAGCATGCACAGATAAGTCCATGTCAAAAAGCTTTC
Source organism: Echinometra lucunter (assembly GCA_029962745.1). Classification (NCBI taxonomy): domain Eukaryota; kingdom Metazoa; phylum Echinodermata; class Echinoidea; order Camarodonta; family Echinometridae; genus Echinometra; species Echinometra lucunter. Next base: position 25,479,804 of record CM057161.1, on the reverse strand, counting down.
AATAGGATGTACATGTATGTGATTCTGCAGTACCAAACATCTTTTTAATCAATTTAGCATCAACACACTTCTAAAGTCAAGTTGACTAATACATTCATAATGCTATACTTAACCCTAATCATAAAAAACAAAATCCAAAACCAAACTGCAACTTTAGCTCTGACACTTTTTCTTTGATTAAATATATCCTGATACAAAATGACTCCAATTACAACAAACAATATTTTTTGCTAATAGGAGCTCCCATTTGCTTTGTTTTACTTTACATAAAGATATCATTATTAAAAGGAGATTTCATACATTTTGTTATATTTTCACTACAGTTGCTTTCCAGTTTTTAAGAGCTCTTTTGGAGCCTTTTCACAGCAGACTTGTTCACCATTCCTGCATGCCCTTTTTCAGAATTCTCTTACCCCTTCACAGCACAGGCATCTCGTCTCGTTTGTTAACGTTCCTTGGAATATTTCATGGATCCATGTTGGTTCTGTCTTGGTGTCATTGTTGTTGCCATTGATGATCCCGTTGGGGGTGCCTGGCTTGCCTTTACCAGCAAGCTTCTCCGCTTTCTTCTCAGCTAGGAGATAAGAAGTATACCAGTCAGTTGAAATAAAAGAACACTACAGTGTATGATATGGAATAAAAGACAAAGTTATGATCACAAAGCAAACTTACATGAATTTTCCCCTCGAAGCAATAACAAAATTTAGCAGAGAGCTTGATATATCTCTACATGAAGTAATCAAAGAGGTAGTTTTTATATAACTTTCAAGGAAAAGTATGATGCATGGTGAATATAATTCTAAAATTGAGCAAAAGAACATAATTAAATGAATGAAATAAATCGTTCTGCAGTGTCAGTAAATATAGCATTTGGATGAATACTGTACCTTGTAAGAGGTCTGCTATCGTGTTTAGCAGATAGATGAGGAATTCATGTGCATCCTGTTGCATGTAGTTGTCAAATACCTCTGTGATATGGGGAAAAAAATTTATGGGTTAGCACTCAGAATTAATATTATAATACTTGCTTATGCCTTTAATAGTTCATACCATCTGGGGCCCGTAACTCAAAGGTTTGTGATCAATTGCAAATTTAAAACAACCATTCCGATTGGTCCAGGGTCACTTTTTTTTAACAAGATGTGCATAAAACAATGATTTTGATTGACTGTTACAACTTTGCGATTGATTGCAAATCTTTGTGTTACAGGGCCCTGGCGACTATTGGAAACTGTCTGGATGGAAAACAAATGCAAGCAGGTAAAATGTAGTGCTCTCAGTGATTTAGTGCTTCATGAATAATATCATCATTATTATCAAATAATATCAACTTCACAACCTGTGCTCTCAGTGATTTAGTGCTTCATGAATAATATCATCATTATTATCAAATAATATCAACTTCACAACCTGTGCTCTCAGTGATTTAGTGCTTCATGAATAATATCATCATTATTATCAAATAATATCAACTTCACAACCTGTACAGCAGCAAGAAGGGCATCTATGACCATTATCTAGGGTTCTCATTAGCGAATGGACTTAAGAAAGAGAAAAGTGGATTCTCTATTACAAAGGAACCAATAAGCCAAAAACCATACTAAAATGTTAATATATGATTGGAAAACTGCTTTGATCCTTCAAAAACACATCTCTGTTTGGAACAAATGGTTGACAACTGTGGTGCTATCACTACCAATACTCCAAGTGCCATCAACACTACCATACAACTTGAATTTTTGCTACCACTACCAATACCACCACCGATGACACCACACCTAAAAATTATCATTGCCATTTTGACTAATAACCCAAAAGAAGTCCTATAGCCCTTACCATTTTCTTTCTTCAATCTGGCTACAAACTTCTTGGGCGCCACCACACCCACTTTCTTCTTCTGTGTGTTGATGCTGTTGAAGAGGTCTGAGAGACAGGTCAAGAGTGTTTCCTTCTTCTTGGGCTGAGTCTTGTAGGCCAGGACCCGGTCCCTGAAGGGCTTGCAGAAGTACAGCGCCTGTAGGACCGAGTTGCAGTAACAGGTGTTTCCAAACTGTGGATACAAGATCAAATTGTAAGAAGCAAAACAAATGTTAATTCTTTAGTTTCATTGTTCAGCAGCAGCAACAGGTACTTGTACAGGTAGATATGTGGATATGAGATAACATAATAAGGCAAAAACAGTTATATTTCAACATCATACAGCGAGACACATTACATATACACTGTAATATAATTTACAAAGTAAATCAGAATGCTTAAGTCTTATTCCCTCATATTTCACTACAGATGTACTTGTCTAATGCAAATAAATTTATATTTCCATATGTTGCTTCCACTGTATATGTTTGTTTAAATTTGAAAGAACAATTCATTCATTCTTATCCTTTATGAGATATTATGTAACAATGGTTGTGAAATATGAAAATAACAAAAGTAAAACTCAAACTAAACTACATATTTGCATCAAAGTAAATGTAAACCCATGTTTGAAAAAAATGCAAACAAACTCATCTACATGTATACATGTACTTCCATTGTGAACAAAAAAATGTATCCCCCACCTTTTTTTCTCTCTTCTTTTTTTTTTTAAATATGTGACTACGATCATTATTTTTCTTCTCATTTCTTTGAAAAAAAAAATACCGGTAAGTACTGAGAAATCAAAAACTATATGGAATACAACTACTAGAAGAAGAAGTGTACACCCTAATTACATGTATACTGTATGTGTAAACAAGCTAATTTCCATTTCTATGAAGAATGAAAGAAAGAAATCATATCAATCACTGTACTGTATTCACACGTACATTCATATACTCTAAGATACAATGCAATCCACAAGAGCTAAAAATGGATCCAATTTTCAAACTTCCTTTGGTATATCTCTACTGTATTGAATAATTATGTAGAATCTCAGAACAATTCATTTGGAATTTCAAGAACAATTCTTTTATTTACACCGAGAAAATACTCTACGTAAACTCTTAATTTCATTGAAACCTATCAAAATATATTTATGCACTGTATTATATATGGTAGTACAGGGTGTCCAAACTTCACATGTCCATATTTTGTGCACAAGGCATACATGTATAATAACTAGACAAAAACTTCTAAAATTAAATAGCACCAATGGAAAGAGGAAACTAAAACTATCTTCAGATGAAATTGTCTTTGAAAATGTGGAAGGAATTGTGAAAAAATTGATGTAAGATCTGCAGATTTTTATATATATATGCATAGTGTCTGTTTCTAAAAAAATAATAACTTACCAAAAAGGATCTAGAAATCTTCTCGAGAAAACATATCAAAATCAAAAGTAAAAAGTGATACCAAATGATTTTATGCTATGTTGCCTGGCTAGTGATGCAATTATCTTACCTTTGATGGATTTCTATTTTGGATAAATTATTAGTAAACTGGCATAGAGAGTGTGAAGTTTCGACTCATAGTTTTTGTAAATCTTTTTAAGTTGTAGCGACTACGAGTTGTGATACTACATAATTTTGCGATTGCAATATCTCTGGAATTTCTTTGTCAACAATTTTTCTTCTTAGATCCATATCATCCATTCATAGTCTATTTTGTTTTCCTTTGGTATAGATCTATGAATGGATCAAATATTGCATTCTTTAGAAAACTAAAATGCGTAAAGTTTGGTCACCCCATCATACATACAAAATGCATTTACATGTAAGAAGGTAATTTTACATGTAGTACAATATTAATTTAGGGCAAAGCTGCAAATCACAACAAATGGACACATTCTGGTGACTCACTGGTCACAGCATGAGAAACATATGAATATAACTGACTTGTTTGAAGTTGTTTCATAATTTGATTGCATGCATTTATCAATCAAATATAATATATTTAGGAGCATTTATCAATCAAGTATATACATTTAAAGCAACAAATACGAACAATCATAAGAATGTAACTTAACAGGGTAATCAATGAAAGTCAAAAAATGGTCCTTGTTTACAATCCTAAAATATATTTACAGTTATGTACATAAGGCGGCTGTGGCCATTTGAAGGTCGTTCGTTTTATCACCTGGAGTTCGCACATCTACATGTAGCAAGTACTTCCCTAGTTGCCAATAAACCAGCAACAGTGGTCACTAGGGTAATGAAGCAATATATAATTACTAATGTGAAGATTTTGTTACCTGCATTTTGATTGAAGAGGTTGGTTTATTGGCCAAGCCTCATATCAATGACCCATTGGCAAGTTGCCTACAGTTATAGTCTTCTCCAGAATACAATGGCATGCATCTACCTCTACTGCGTTCCAGGATGTTTATAAAAGACAATCCAGGAAGCTTCAAGAATTCAAAATGGAACATTAATTGCCTGAATTTTGGCCTTCTTCCATATGGCCTAGGTCATATTTACATCAAAACTTATGGCCTGCTCTACACATACACATTACAGTCCAATATGTATGTGGGAAAGGAGTGACAATTTTAAGTACTGGTATCAAAGAAAATGTTTACTCGTACATCCTAACAATTTTTCAAAAAGCTTTAATTTCTCCTTTTCCAGCAAACATTTTTTGTTTATGATTAATCCGTTTGAAAGAGCTACTCAAGGAAATAAATTTGAACATCCTGATAACAATAACTCTATAATTAACAGCTCCATTGTAAACAAATCATCATTTTTTTCCTTCTATGACATCTCTTCCTTTGTTTTCCTCTAAATAATAATAAAACTTAGATAACCTACATAGCACAGTTACTTACTCTACTGCACAGTCTCCACTGTAACAGACCTCCTAACAATGCTACTGCAGTACTGCTTAAACATGTTAAACATAATATTACAAACTACATTTACCACTTATGTTGATCCTTACACAATATCTGAGTAAAAAAAAAACCCATTATAAACAAACTATTACAATCTCATTTAACAGATAAGATAATCCTCTTTAGATTCCCAATATCATATCACAAAACATAAACAAAATAAGATCTACATGGACATGTATACAGGAAATTGAAATGAATTCTTCAGGGTAAGCACTATATAGGCACCAATCCTGAAGCTGTAATCTGAAACCCTAATCCTAATCATAACCCTAACCCTAATCCTAATCCTATGAATATTTAAGAATATTTATGAGCTTACAGCTGCAGGATTGGTGCCTATTTAGTGTTTACCATTCTTAAGGACTCACATTCACAAGACCGAAGTAGTGCTCGCTGGGTGGAAACTGGTCTGACCCTATCTCCTTCTCCAATGCGGATGCATTAGCTCCCTGGAAAGGAGAAATATTGCAAGCAGATATAAAGAGAGAGGAAGACAGACAGATGTAGAGGGGAAAAATAAACGGCGGCAGAGAGAGAGAGACGAAGAGAGAAAGGAAGACAAACAACATGGACACAGACAGAAAGAGAGGAAACAGGTAGAAAAGAAGAGGGCGTCAAAAAAATTACAATCACAGGAAGTGACATCACATTTAGAAGGTCATAAAAGTCAAACAGATATGCAATTGGAATGATCCAACATAAGAAGGAATTACAATTGCTGTAAAGCAAATATGCAGAGTGGTTTATCATATCAAAAGGATGACTTTTCACATATGCTTCAATAAAAGCTACCCAATTTCCTAATCCCGCAATCCCACATGAGCATCTCATGTATGTAAATAGTCAAACATGATAAGCCTAGAACACTATGATTTAATCAGAAGAAAGCAGATTAAAAATGAACAAGGGTAATACAACGTGTAGCATCCCCTCGCTGGGTACAAATGTACACAATTAGCAATTTTTGTACATTCAATGAGCTGTGACCTTTGAACTTTGACTTACATACTCAACAACATTACTTACATATACATTGTCGAATGGTAACTTTTTGCATAATTAGCTATTTTTGCATATTTAATGAACTGAGCTCTGACCTTTGACCTACATACTAGAAGAACTTAGGCTACATGTATATCTTCATACCATCTACCTTTCTCACTGAATTTCATTAAAATCTGGAACATTACTAGAGTTATTAAATGGAAACCACATTTTCAGATACATAATAAGCTATTTTTGCATATTTAATGAGCTATGACCTCTGACCTTTGACCTACATACTCTTGAATCAAACTTACACATGTAGGCTATATTTTTATACATGTACCTTCATATAAAATTTCATCAAAATTTGTCAAACATTACTAGATTTATCAAACGGAAACCACTGAAACCAGCGTTTACAAGATTAGTTACAGATAGACGGACTGACAGCAGCATTACTACATATACGTATATGTACTACCCTTTCCAACTTAATCGGCGAGGGGGCAGTTAAGCCCGACAAAAATCTGAAAGTTATGAATCTTTGAATGCACAAGTTGGCAACTCAATCTCTTAACAGCTGATTTTTTAAAATTTGTTTTATACAGGGTGGCCGTAATTTGAGAAACAACAGCTTTTAATCTTCATTTCATTCAAGGTTTGCTTCATTTTAAAAGCAAAAGCAGTCATGCATTTGTCAACAGAGTTTACTGTTTACATGTAGGATGCCATCACACATACGCACAAATTTCCTCACTATCTCATGCAAGAATAAAGTTGCATGTACACGTACAGTAGCAAATTTTGGAAATGCACTGATTGTATTTTTGCCAGAAATATATTGTAGATAATAAACATGAGGAAATGAGGACTGAAGAATACATGTCATACATGGACATTATGCAGGCTCCAACTTCATGTACTTTTTGTGTTGGGGGTCCTGATTGAAATTCTGGGCTCTGTACGTATGTATTGAGCGGTTGAGCCATATTAAAGTTGTCCAGTTGTGGTGGAAAGGACTTAAACTTTGGGGGCCCTGTGTGTCCTGGGCACCTTTAAGTGTCAATCCCTGATACATGCAAGAAAAGTTATGACAGATTGGTATTCATCTAAATCTATCTATGAATCTCTTTTTCATACAAATTAATCCCCTATTTTTTCAGGCTCCTGATAAACAAAAATACTTAATTTATATTGGAATCTAGTGAGAGATACGGCAGATCTACAGGCATAGTCAGCAGCAAAACTAATTCTCAGAACATTTCAATCACTGTTTTTTGTAATGAAGCATCTTCAAAGAAAAATAAACTGTTAAATGAAAAGGGTTGCAGGTACATGTAGCAAAGGATTGAAATATACTTTACAATTATGTACAAAAAGCGATTTTTCCAAAACTACTATCTAAGTAATGCTACACATACATGTATCTTGGGCCACTAGCATGCACAAACTTTCCATGAGTTTGCACATGTGGTCAAAGCCTGGTGACACTATGACGAATCAGATGAACAGTGGTTTTAAAACAGTGAAAATGAGAATTAATAAAAGACAATTTTGCCATGGCCAACCGGCCCAACTCTCCACTTACTGACTTCAGAACATTCCTTTTGTTGAAACAGTCTGACTCTTAACAATATGAAATTACATGACTTGTAAAAATTCAAAGTAATTCTTTGAAAAAGAAGCTGTACAAGCTTGATGTTATATATCTGACACTTACATCAAGCTGTACTTGGGCACTTCCAGTATAACATTGACATGTGGCAAGATGTGCATGCATCATTTTTCATCACAAGTCAACGTTATACTTCTCATGCGCCTGCGGCCTAGCCTAGCTCATTGGTAATGTGCATGATGTCAGAGCTTATCGTATTCAAATGATAATGAGGCAGACATCAGAAACATATTAAAATAAAAGTTAAAATAAAACATGAAACAATTAGGACGTGTGTGAAGCTCCACATGCACACACATCTACAATGCGTTATCTTCAGCACCCTGAAGCAGCACTGAACTGGAAGAAGATGTGGTAAGATAAGGCATAAATTGAAAAATTCACTTTTCTTAATGGAAAACTATAGGATATGGGGTCGGGTGTCCGGACACGTAACAAAAATGAAGCATTCTTTTTTGTCTTTGGATTAAAAAAAAACTAGGCATTGAATAGTGCTAATCATCATCAATAATTGTTCTCTAATATTTTCTAACACTCTGTGCTAAAAATTTGAAAAAAAATTGCTTGTAAACTTTTTCAAATGGCTGTTTAAAATCGACTGTCCGGATACACAACCTGTCTGGACATACAACAACTGGGTATACTCTAAATTTTTTAAAACATGATTAGATAACAGGGAATATTAGCAAATTCCGAAGTACATGTAGTTTGCAGAGGGACCCACACGTTAGAAAGGATGATTTTGATGGCGTTTTTGTTTTTGTTTAACATGATTTTCCACACAGCTAAATGGGAGCCTAGTACAGCTTTGTGTAAATGTCAGATATATTTAAAACATCATGCTCGTACAGCTAGTTAGAGTCATAAAGGTGAATTTGTCTTGAGGTGATGAACACTGGCAACCTTACTCTAACAGCTCAAACATTACTCGTTAGCTCTAACATTATGTTCACCAAGAGTCATAATACATTACATGTGCATCAGCTCTTATTTCATAGTCATAGAGTAATGTCAACATTTTCTTCATGGGACCCACTCATCCTGTGTACTCAGTCAATGAATTGACCTCGTCCTGCAAAAGCGACAAGTCTGTACCGAAACTAAATAGCATGTTTTTGTTTGTGTGTGTTACTAGACGGCATGCTGTCGACCTACGAGTCCGATAAGCAGGGTTGGCGATTTTTTCGATTCTTAAAAAAAAAAATCCAAAAAATCAGATTTTAAAAATTAAAATCAGATTTTTTTTATTTTAATTTTTTTTTTTTAAAGTTCATTCAAAAAAAAGTTTAATTACCAAAAGACCTCACCCTACAATGACATCAATTTTAATGTTATCATATATTTCACTACTAATATTTTTCTTAACCATAAGATTTATAATTAAATCTAGTCAAAATGGACAAATAAAATCAATTTGAGGAATCATGTATATGAACTTAATTCTATCATACAGTGTACATACATGTACATGTAGGGCTATGAAGGAAACTTCCATAAGGAATTCCCAGTGAGTAGAGAATATTCCTCTCTGGGAATTTCCACTCAGTATTTAAAAAAATCCCAGAGGAAAATCTCCAGACACTCCTCAGTGAAAATTGTATCTTAATGTGCACTCAACAGCTTTGTGACAGTTTTACAAATTGGTATTAAAGCTCATCCATTGCTACAGATAAAGATGTAAAACTGTCAGTGTTAGAGACCAATATAAGAGACAGCTTAGTCAAAGGGTGACTACACTACATTATGTTACTGTGATTTTTACATTAATCTACAATTCTTATTCACATGTTCTCTAAAAATCTGTTTGAAACATGAAGTAGGAAAAAAAAAACCAACTTTTGACCCTAGACAACTGTAAGTATGACTTAAAGGATAAAACCAGCAAAACTGCTGATATTACAACATATGTATTACAAAAAGAAGTATTGTATTTTGAACAGACACAACTTACAACTGTAATTGACTGTAACTTACATGTAAGTACCTACATTTAGATTTAAATGTAGTTTTAAAAGTTTATTTTGAGTTTTGCAAATTGTTTTTATAGATCTTCTTTTGGAGTCTTTCCATTGCTACATGCAAATACAAAACTTCCATAGCACTGAACATAAAATGAGCTAGTGACTTAAAAGGTATATGAGAAAGCTTTTTTCAACAGTCAAATTGTCACTGTACTACATTATGTTAATTGTATGATAAATGTAACAAGAAGAAATAAGCATGTGGAATCTGTTGATTAGATGATTTTTTTTTTAAATTTCACATGATAGAAGTATAAGTATGAAGGATCAAAACCGGAAAACTGCCAACAAACCTTTTGTCATTGACTTTTACATATTATATTTTTTACACTACTGCTCTCTGAAAAGTCTTGGATTGTGTGATAAATGATAAGAAATAAATAAGAAACTTGTTTCACTAAATAGCTGACAAAGAATGTAAAATTTCAGAAGAAAATCTTGACATTTACAAAAAATGGAGTGACTGTTCCTACTGTTGATGACACAAATCTATAATTTTTAAGGAATCAGTTGATTTTATTGACTTGATTTTAATTTGTTTTAAGTAGATAGGAAGGATTTGCTGATTTTTTTTTGTTGATATAAAGTTAATTCAAAGTTTTTCAATTGATATAAAGCTAAATCAAAGTTTTTCAGTTGATTTGAAGAATTAAAACTGCCTTGAACTAACAATTTGTCAATGATTTGTACATGTTTCAATGGAAGTGATTTAAATCAATGATTTAAAACAAAAACATGGTGATTTAAATCGCGATTTAAATGATTTAAATCAACGTGATTTAAATCCGCCAACCCTGCCGATAAGCGTCAGTTTTTTTCTTAAAATTCACCATTTTCAGTCCATTCATCAGATATGAAGCAGAAAGGGGAAAATCGAGAGCCTCAGCCCAGGAACATTGCTGGTAAGTAAAATCAAAACTTTTCTTCTCTATTATAGAAGATCTAAGTCAATGTATTTCGCGTTCGCATCAGCAATCAGTTTCGCTATTCAAAACCCCATTTTGACCTACAGGTGATCGTGATGGGACCATGAACTTCATGTCTAATGACCTAGATCATGATAGATCTAACTTAGATCTACATTTTTGACATCTAGGAAAGAACTTTTCCCCGAAAACATGTGACAATCACCCTTTTAAACTGAACACACAGTGTACCCCTTGGTTTTCCTTCCCATCATACATACAGACAGTGCTAACTTTGTAGGAACCGGATCAAGTCCCCGCCTCCAATGAGCACACAACTGCAGCACACAGGCACAGCCATGCACACAAGCCACGGCACGTCACTACTGACATTGCACTGACGAGCTGCAGCTGTCCACAATCAAGAGTCACACTGCACTCGACCCTCTACACGTATCATTTTTGTTGACACCGCTTAAGAGTTACGAGTCCAGAATACTCACCATTCTTGAAACTAAAGAGAAACACGAATACATGTACGTGTTGCAAATCTGTCTCTCTTTGGAGCATTCGGATTTACGGAGGTCTTAAGTCTATCCTACGCATTATTCGAAGCCTCAAGTTCCAGTTTATCACTGATCGTTCCAGTCGATTCTTGCATATTGTGTTGACAAACGTTGGGTTAGAAAAGTTAGCATATAGACATGAACGCAGGATAGTGCACGTAATTAGGAAGCATTCATACGTTGCCAATCTAATGACGACGAGCAGATTTTATGGCGAGAGTGATATTATCAGAAAAAAAAAAAAAATTCACAACGATGGAATACAGTACACAGGACAACATGGGTTGTACTTCGCAAGCACTTTAAATTCAATTCTGAAGAGAATTAATTGGAAGTGCTTGTGAAGTACAACCATATTCCATACATCGGTATCATTGTGAATTGTGTTTTTCTGATATTTTAACTCTGTCTCGTCAGGCCTTTTTGGTCTCTTGAACATTTTACTAAATATACCATCATTATATACATATTTTCAGGTATTTAAAAAAAATTTCAAATATTACTAAGATTTTGACAGCTAATATACACTGGTGCAGCCAGGATTTCATTGGGGGGGGGGGGGGGGGGTAGTGAGCATACACATGCAATTTTGTCAGATATTTTCTCAGTGTTCTTTTGCCAGGAATTTTTAAAGCAAAGTATCCAACGAAAAAAATAAACAACCGGTGCCTATAAAAGCATACTACATGTATAGTAGTTCTCTCTCTCTCTCTCTCTCTCTCTCTCTTTCTCTCTTTCTCTCTGGCGACACTGGGTGGAATTCACAAAAGAGGTTTAAATCTAACCATGGTCTCTTAAACGATGCATGTACGTCTTAATCTCCAACTTTAACGCGCATCCAGGAATTCATTCCTTGAAATGCTTGTGCGCTGTAAAAGGCTGCCAGGCTAAAGCTGGGGTAATAATATCCAAGTCCTTTGGAAGCGCATAGAGACGTTATATCATAATGTGATATGCGCTATACAAGAACTGCATATTATTATTATTATTATCCATTCCATGCAATGGGCAGGATAGGCTAGGTTGCAATGCACTATCTATCTGCACTTATTTTCATTTACTTTTATTTTGTTTATATAAACCATACATAGTTTAAATATAAACTTTGTTTGTGAATTCCAGCCATTGTGTATCTCCAAATTTACTAAAGATAGAAATCATCCTTCTAAAAACACTTTTAAATTTGGCAACGCTAAATCATTGAGCCAGTGGTATGGTGATGTGCTCAGTATAAGGCGCCCGACCCTCACCACGGACATACCAACACGTTAAACTGGAATGCTGACGGCGCGATGGCGAATGACGCGACGGACAACTGTTGTGTTTTTTGACTCGTTTCATTAAGCATTTGATTTGTTTCTTAGTGTCATATTTGCAGTCCATTGTACAGATTGGTATAATTTTCTATATAAATGGGTGGAAATTATGGGGGGATGGGTGCAGTCAAAATACTGCTGTACATGTACACGCACGGCCAGAAAAAAACGCGTGAAAAGTATGGCGTCAATCCGTTTATGGGGGGGGGGGGGGGGGGGGGGGGGGGAACTGTCCAAAACAGAATAAGAAAGAAAAAGAGTTCCTCGGCTTAAAATTCGGGAGAGGTGGGACATATCCCAAAATTTGCTGAAAAAGAAATTTTTAAAAAAGAAGAATGAAAAGAAAAGAAAAAACGTCCTCAGCTAAAAATTTGGTGTGCAAAAAGGCCAAAAATCGGAAAAAGGGATATGTTTACTTTATTTAATTTCTTAACAGGTTTAGGGTATCCTTTTCCCCATCCGATATTTTGGACATTGTGTAGCCCTAGTATTTGAACCTTGGCTTTGTTTCAAAATTCGAATACGGGGTCCGCCCGCGAGGCCGAAGGCCCGCGAGACCGAAGGCCCGCGAGACCGAAGGCCCGCGAGGCCGAAGGCCCGCGAGACCGACTTTTTTTTTTTTTTTTTAAATCTTATTTTCCTTCATCAGGTGCCGCGGTCGAGTGGTTTAAGGCGCCTTGTTGCAGCGGCGTAACAGGTGCCTGTTATCAGAAAGGGGGGGGGGGGCAGAGCCAAATATATCCCGGTAACTCCGTCTAGAATTAGTGGCGTAGCTAGGATTTCATTTTATGGGGCGGTAGTGAGCACGGGAAGCGCGTTCCCAAGGGGGGTGCAGGGAGGGGGGAGTGTCCCCCTGCGAGAAGCGCGGAAGCTCCGACGTTCCTTTGAATCGTTCCTTGTCTGCTCCCGCTCATCTTAAGACGTTCTCTGCCTGTTATCGGGGGGGGGGGGGTGGGGCAGAGCCAAAAATGTCCCGTAACTTAGTCCAGAATCAGTGGCTTTGCTAGGATTTCATTTTAGGGGGGCGGTAGTGAGCACAGGAAGCGCGTTCCCAAGGGGGTGCAGGGAGGGGGGAGTGTCCCCCCGCGAGAAGCGCGGAAGCTCCGACGTTCCTTTGAATCGTTCCTTGTCTGCTCCCGCTCATCTTAAGACGTCCTCCGCCTGTTATCGGGGGGGGGGGGGGGGTGTGGGCAGAGCCAAAAATGTCCCGGTAACTTAGTCCAGAATCAGTGGCTTTGCTAGGATTTCATTTTAGGGGGCGGTAGTGAGCACGCGAAACACTTGCGAAACACTTAATACTGAGCGCGCGAAAGGCTCTCCCTATAAGGGGAGTTTTCCCCCTCCCCGCGAAGCACGGAAGCTCCGATGTTTTCTTCGAATTGTTCCTTGTCTGCTCTTGCTCTTCTTACGTTTTCCCCCTTCTTTTTCTTTCTTTCTTTTTTTTTTTTTGTTGGTGTTTTTTTTTTTGGGGGGGGGGGCGACTGCCCCCGCCTTTTTTTGCTACGAGGGTGTAATTTATTCATCATTCATTCATTCATTCATTCATTCAGCTATTCATTAATATTGATTCCTTTTTTAATATCAATTTTCTGAGATAAAATTTCAGCTTCTGCCGGAGTATTAACTTATTAGACTTGGAATAGTTTGCAAAAATGCTTTTCATGATACTACGAAATCGGACACCCCATCCCGTCTCTCACTTCATCGTCTAACGAAATCATGCCAAAGTCTCTGAAGAAATCTACACAACCGTGGTGAAACCAAAAAATGTTACAACAATTAGAACATAATTCTTAATGAACTGATGAACCAAAATACAGTGGTGCCGCATCCGAAGTGGGCTGTTGCAAATTACAAGCTTTTCTTTTTTAAAAGAAATATTCTCACCCTATTTTGCATATAAACGCACACACTCATCCCACGCACTGAGAGACACAGAGCACGCTCAAATAAATTGGATATTCTTCTAAGTTCTTTTCCTCTATACTTTTCTCACAGCTCATTTTACTTTCAATTTCTCCTATCGTTCCTCTTGACATTCCCCCCTCTCTGTCTCTTACTCTCTCTCCCTCTCCGTTCTCTTCCAATTAAGTTAACATCTTGATTCCTAAATAAATGCCCCCTCTCTGCACCCCCCCCCCCCCAGAGAGCCCGTTTCGCGCGCTCAGTAAGTGTTTCGCACGATTCGCATGCCCACCACCGCCCCCTAAAATGAAATCCTAGCAACGCCACTGATTCTAAACTTAGTTACCGGGAATTATTTGCCCCCCCCCCCCCGATAACAGGCAGAGGACGTATCAAGATGAGCGGGAGCAGACAAGGAACGATTCAAAGGAACGTCGGAGCTTCCGCTCTTCTCGCGGGGGACACTTCCCCCCTCCCTGCACCCCCTTGGGAGCGCGCTTCCCGTGCTCACTACCGCCCCCCTTTACTGAAATCCCAGCTACGCCACTAATTCTAGACGGAGTTACCGGGAAATATTTGGCTCTGCCCCCCCCCCCCTCTGATAACAGGCACCTGTTACGCCGCTGCAACAAGGCGCCTTAAACCACTCGACCGCGGCACCTGATGAAGGAAAATAAGATTTAAAAAAAAAAAAAAAGTCGGTCTCGCGGGCCTTCGGTCTCGCGGGCCTTCGGCCTCGCGGGCCTTCGGCCTCGCGGGCCTTCGGTCTCGCGGGCCCTCGGTCTCGCGGGCCTTCGGTCTCGCGGGCTGTCACCTTCGAATACATGCTCGTGGTGGTTAAACTCATTTGAGGGATAAATTTGTATAGAATAGGTTCGAAAAGTGTGTGATTTAGCTATTTAGAACCACTGGATAAAACGTGAGAAGAGGGATATAAACTTACACCCCCCCCCCCCCCCCGGGGCTTAGAATTATTTTCTTAAATTTAATTTTATTTTTTGTCAGCAAATTTTCGGGGTAAAAGGAGACACCAGTCGGAAAATATTTATTGTTGTGTCCTTCACACCTTTCAAGACATTATTTATTTTTTTTTAAATAATAATAATAACATCCCTTATTTTCCCAGGGCAGCCACTTTAGCTTTATCAGGCATCAGCTGATCTTCCAGCGGGCCCTGCATAACGATAACTTTCGTATGCCCCGTTTGGAAAGGCTCCCCACTTCCTAGACCATACAATCAGGCTGGTTGACAGTATGTCACAATGACAGGGACGGCGCCAGGGTATTTTGATAGGGGGCAAGATGACCCATAGGTGAGTTTGTACGTTTTAAAGGATAAAAAATACATAAAGAAATAGGGGTATTACATAGTTGCATGACCCAACCCTCTGATTTCCCAAATTCTTTCCCATGTTTATTCTTTCTTCTTTTTCATTTTCTCCTCTTTTTTTTCTTTTTAGGTCACTTGAAAAATCATGGGGCGGTCTTCCCCTGCCCCCTTTAGCGCCGCCCCTGCACATTGACTATAAAATGTAAGGAGGGGGATGAAGACAAGATTACCTCTAGGCCCTACATCTATAATTTTCCACTGGAGAAGACTGAGCTCAGATCAAGGTGACCAAAATTTACAAATGATTTTTTTTTTTAATATGCTCACAATTTTGCCTACATCTGTTCTTCATGGATTTTTTTCATTTCTTTCGAGATTTCAAATATTTTATCTTAAAATCATATAGAAAACCTGCACCCTTATGTTTTCATCACTACATACGCCCTTACACATGTTTTCTGCCCGTTCAATCGCTTTCTTATTTTGGGTGTTTGCAAATGGTTGACGACTGACGTCAGTAGAGGTCATCAAGCAATCTTGCAATGTTATGTACAGCTAGCTAGCTAGCTCGGTGAAGTACAGTCACGTGATACACCACTTTTCCGGTTCTTTTCGTGCACCGATCTGTCCATAGGTTAGCATGAATGTGAAGTTATCCCTAAAATTCCCTGGAAATCTTGTAATTGACTGTTTTATGATAATGATAAATGCATGATAACTTAAGTCATTATATTAGGATGGCATCTTTACATACAAAGAATATGTAAATAGGCTGTGGTGTGTTACAAGTATTCGTAAAGTTGTCGAATTGAGGTCGCATGAAATGAAAGGCCACATCTTGGCCACGCGATGCGTATGAGTGTGATGGCCTATGCGATATGCCATGGCTGGCACGGGCATGGCCACCCGTAGCCTCGAGTCGTAGGTCATAACTTCGTTTTGAAAAGCGAAACTAATTGCTGACGCGAACGCGAAATATATTTGACTTTGATCTTTTATAATAGAGAAGAAAAGTTTTGATTTTACTTACCAGCAATGTTCCTGAGGCTCTCAATTTTCCCCTTTCTGCTTCATATCTTATGAATGAACAAAAAAATGGTGAATTTATTTTTAAGAAAAAAAACTGACGCTTAGATCTAGATCTATCCATGTTATCGGACTCGTAGGTCGACAGCATGCCATTGAGTAACACACACAAAAGGATGCTATTTAGTTTCGGTACAGACTTGTCGCTTTTGCAGACCAAGGTCAATTGAGTACACAGGATGAGTGGGCATGGCCATGGGATTCGAGGGATCGCTGATATGATCTGCATGTTGCACAAAAGCGCAAGCCTGCACAAGTTACACAGCTTACAACTGAGTAGGATGAGAAGGCAAAGCAAATACAAATTCCATAGAGTTGTCGAGTGATAATTGGGGAAACGTCCACTGATCTAACCATGCTAACTGTTAGACTTAGTTGAATTAAAGGCATTGGCTAACATTGTTATGATTTTAAAAAATCTTGTTTTGTTACTTGAAAATGGGATAAACATAAGGGTTATAGTGTAAAAATACAAGTCTGAAAATTTTAAAGTATAATATCCACAGGAAGTATTTTTAAATATCAAAAATGTAGATCAATGTTTGAAAAATATACGATGGTCGTTTGCACAGAATAGACATAAGGAGTGCGCATGCGCGTATGACTCACCTTACCGTACTGTGTGTATTGGCGTATCACGCGGCGGGAGGCGCATAACGGCATTTTCAAATTCAAGCAAAGTGGTCCTCTTAGTGATTGTCTCGTGAGACGAAGGATAATAAAATCGCCGTTTGTGTCTAACTTACACCTTTTCCAAATTATGGTTGGTTTCAGGGTTTTTGAGTATAAATACAAGTACTCATTCACATGTTTAACCTTAGTTTGAGAATTTTTTAAATCAGCTGCTCACAAAGTTAGCCAATGCCTTTAAATTCTTAAGTTAGGTCTAATGTTAATATCTGAATTCTGATGACATGGATGAACATGATGAACATGATCTTGAAAAGATCAAGAAGTTGGATAATTCTTTTTTTTTTCCTCCAGAAAGTGGAATGGAACTAAAAAAAAAAAAGGGTTGAAGTCCAATCATGACAGTTGCAGTCACAGTCATGACAGTAGCAGTGCCCAATTTGCCTGTTTTAATTTCCATTTGGAGTGAATTATTCAGAATTGCTGTGTTGGCTAACATCACATATGATCTGGATCTGGATGTATGCGGTGCAGGACCGTTATGGTATAGCGCACCGGGCAAGGGAGAGGGCTAACTGATGGGGGGACCTAAAGCTATGCACTTTGTTTTCAGCAGCTAAAAAGTCACAAAAATCATTGGTTTGTGCAAATTTCATTTCTGTATCTTGATTCTGTATGTTCTAAAGTTGATTTGTGATGAAAATTACGACGCCCGACAGGCAAATGTCAATAACCTATATTTTCAGGTTGATAATGATATCAATGCCAGTGCCAAATTTTGTTCGGAAAAAGGAACGGGTCCTAAAGCTACATGCAGTAAATGAATGCAAAACTCAATATTGAAATTGACTCTGTATTTTACCCCGATTTTAAAGTTGCTTTTCATAGGTTTTGAATGTGCTCGAATTTCATATCAAAATAAAGTTTATGGTGCACAAATCACTATGAAACCGATTGAAACTTTTGATAAGTAAATGGGAAACAAATATTGCCTGTCACAAATCGATTTTCACAAGAATAGGCGATGGTGTCAATTTGACACTAAAAAATTGGAAGGTTCCCATGTCTGTGCACTCATTCACTTTACACGCAGTTCACAACTTTATGCATGAAATGTGGCATTTTCAAGGCATGTGAGTGAAAATACATAAAATAGACGTTTTACATCAGTTTTTCCTCTTTTTTTTTCACTGATACATATCAAAATTGATATGAAGATGATGTGTTCATCGCATCTTTTGTGATTTTAGAATCGCGCAGTTATGCGTATGCGCAGACTTTGGGCACTGCGCAGACATGGTGCAACAAACCATACAAACTCAGTACAGAAAGAAAGAGAGAGAGAGAAAACAAAACTCCACAGTAAAAAAGGGAAAAAATCTTGTTTGCCAAGTTTCACCTCCTTTTGGCAAGCCTTTATGAGCAAGATGTTTTGTTTTTATGTTCCCTTATGCAGAGGTTGTGTTCAATATGACTCCTGGATTTTATTTTTCAAAATCTAGCAACTACAAATTTCAGGTCACCAAGGTAGCTTAGTGAAAGAGTAGCACAAAGAGGTGCATCCAGAATGTAAACAATAAATACAACAGTATGTATTTTGCTTTCTTTACACGTCTTTTCTAGCCACTTCATTTTGCTAAGCTACCTAATATGTGCTTTACTAAGAAAAAACAAATATGTAAATGTTTAGCCTAACTAAAAATTCAATTTGAATCTGTTTCTCAACCATATACAGGCATCATGGTGAAGACAAACACTACGGGTTACCGCCGCGGTACGCGGTACATGTTCTCTAGAGCCTTCAAGACCCATGGAGTAGAAAAGCTTTCCACCTTCCTCAAGGTATACAAGCGTGGAGACTATGTCGACATCAAGGTGAGTGGAGTCACAGGTTTTGAAGTATGGACTACCAAAACCAGTAGTTATATGAATAGTTGAAGAAGTGCATGATCCAGCTGGAGAATTAATTTGATGGGGGATTATTATTGAAAACTAGTAACATAAAATTTGATTTGATGGAATAGTCTGTAGTGTCAGTAGGTCAAATAACCAATGTATTATGTTATGAATAAGAAAATGAAATATTTTTGAAACTTTAGCCATATAATTTTGGAGTCTTGAGTTCTTTTTTTGTGATATATAAATCCTATGTCCAGTGTCCATTTGCCATTCAGCTTTTGTTAGCAGCTAGTGGCATTGTTGGTATTTTGTTTTATTACTTTTTCAGAACAGAGGAATTAAAAAAATCATTCTTTATGTGTGATAACAGGGTTGTGGAGCCTTCCAGAAGGGTATGCCGTACAAGGTATATCATGGACGCACTGGTCGTGTCTTCAATGTCACCCCTCATGCCGTTGGCGTGATCGTGAACAAGCAAGTCAGGTATGGTTACAGAAAGGTCAAGCAATCGCTCTGATTGATCAAGGCAGTAGACTAGAGATTGATAACTGTGTTCTACTGTGTAAAGGGCATGAATCTGACATGACGGCTAGCCAGTAAGCCATGTCATTACTCACCCTGTATAGACATGGTGAAGGAACAAAGAAAAAAGAAAAATTTTCCATATTTTCTGTCCATTACTAATTGAAAACGTCAAAAACAACACTTACTTAGATCCTTGAAATATCTCACGGTACTCCAGTCTTGCTCACACAAGCAGGTCATTACTGCACATTGCAGTAATATTTATCCCACAAGTTCTTTGTTGTTGACAAACCTCATGTGAATATAGTTCTTACAAATTTCTTTAGCCTATCTTTATAATGTACAAATTGATGGAAACTCCTGTGCATTTATTGCAGTAAAAGAGCCACATGCACGACGTCGAGTTGAAGTCATCAAAGATACGACATGAACTGGAACCTAGCATCTGATATATGATATCAGTGGTAAATGTTAGAGCTCATTGGAGAATTGTGTCAGGATTGTAAACATTTGTTCATTTGCTGTACATGCAGGAATCGTGTCATTCCCAAGCGCATCAACGTGCGCATTGAGCATGTCAAGGCATCCAAGAGTCGTGAAGGATTCCTCGAGAGGAGGAAAACCAACGACATCCTCAAGAAACAGGCCAAGGAGAAGGGTGAATTCTACAACCTCAAGAGAGAGGTTAGTGCCAACAAGGATCTTTCTAGATTTTGTGTATGGCCAAAAGTCAAGAAATTTAGAGGGATAAGTTGATACTAAGACTGGGGCATGAGCTCATTTGCTTTAGTTCAAGTTTGATAAAATCTGTATAGATATTATGTTGTAAATGATATTTTGGGATTTTTTGTTTGTTTGTGGAGGACTTTTTGTTTGGTCTTATGAGACTCGATTGAGCTCATGAGAAATAACTTTTGTGACTAAAGTCGGTAAATTGACTCGAGGATAGACTCAACTGACATGCAACAGTGAACTTTCAGTATAGCTGTGAAAAACAGTGGTGTATAGCTTATTAAAGAATTGGTAGGGTTATTCTTGTGGCACTTGTCAATAGCAAGTTTCAGAATGTATTTCTGAACAGGCAATTTCTTTCAAAATGCATTTTTGATGTAATTTTCCATGTAATCTTTGCTTTTCTTGTTTATTTGTCAACAGCCCGTCCAGCCAAGGAAAGCTCACTTTGTCAGCAGCAAGAACAACGCTCCCCAGCTGATCGAACCCATCCCATATGAGTTCATTGCTTAGACATGGACAAGGTGCCTGCCGTGATTCAATAAAGTGTACAGAATAATGTATTTACAGTGTGTCCTGTAATTTCTTTTGAGTTGTATTGGTTATGTAACTGGTGTGTGGTTTCGTTTGATTTTTTAGCTCACTGCACACACCTTGCAATTAGACTTGACAAAATTTGGGGAAAATTGCAATGAGGCAAGATGCAGTGGAAACTCAGTATACCGAGGTACTTGGGACCATCAAAATCACCTTGTTATAGCAGGAATCTTGTTATATCAGGGTTAGAAAACAAAAGAATATAAAGAGCTGGGACCAAAATATTACCTTGTTATATCAGGAATATTGTTATGTCAGATCTCTTTATACTGAGTTCCCACTGTACAAGAATTCTGAATGTTAGATTTTCTCATGTAAATAAGGAATAGGCATTAAATAGCAAAATGGAAATTTTGTCACATTATGAGCCTTCCAGTTAAGGAAAGTCTAATGCTGGGACAGTTGGCCTTGTGCAACTGGTCTGTGCTAGATGGCTTTGGAGCTGCTTTAGCCTTTTCCCAGTGCAAGGCTTTCCCCATTTTAACTTTTATTCAAATATTCATAAATGTGATGATGAGGAATTCCATTCAGGGTAAACGATTATTCTTTGAAAATTTGAAAGGCTACATGCAATGTTTCCAAAATTGATAAATTTTGTTAAGTGTGCTGTGGGCAAGAGATCCAGTGGTTATTTATGATTGTGATATTGGTGATGGTGTTGATATGAATAATTGTATGAATAATATATCATTACAGAGAAATCCCACTATCAAGAGTTCCATTACAGGACCAACTAAAATAGATTGTTTTCAGTAGAATGTGCTGGTGCTGATAAATGAGTGATAATGATGTGAAGATGGATGATTACTTGTGATGATGATGGTGGTTTGTGTGCTCAAGAAATGATGGAAATACACAGTTAAATCATAATGCGACAATGTGTGTGTCATAACTATATAAACCAAATTAAGATGCATGAGCCAAGGATACAGATGTGTATGCAACTTTTGCAGTAATGCATTGCATTCTTGTAAACATTTTTCACAGCTGACAAAATATTTTAAAGAACTGTTCATGAGTGCAGATCATTTATACAGTATTTCAGGAAATATATTTTATTAACTCCACAACCTAAACAAAGTATTTTTATGAGAATTTTGGTATAACCAAAGACATTGAATTACAAGACAAGCTACTCTCACCTACTTCCATAGTACATTTTGGCAAGGGTAAATGCTGTGTTAAAAACGGACTTGGAAAAATGCGTCTGCCATTGATAGAACATGTGAAAAGGTGTCTCATTTCTTCTTGATATTTCATATCTAAAACTTTGTTTTTGAAGTCTGATTTTGGAATGGAAGGATGGCTACTTAAAAGAACATTTAATAAAACTTTATTTTCAGTAAATTGCACTATAAATCTCCAGGATCATACCTGCTTTTTGACAGAGTAGTCACCTGCTATAGGGATAACACGTGAAAACAGGAATTTTAAGATTGATTATAGTTCCCCTATTACTGATTTTGATTTATTTCAAATGTGATTTACATGTTATTTGAGACTTTGGAGTAGATTAGTAAAGGCTCAAAAAATTCAAAGACTGCCCATAAATTTCACAGACTATGCATGCTTTTGACCTTAGAGCTACCATAGGCTAACACACAAAAACTGAGATTTTGAAATGATTTTAATTCCCCTAATGTTTATTTGAATTTACGGAAGAAGTAATTTATATGAAATTTCAAACTTTGAAAATGTATGATTAAGGCTCCATTAGTCAAATAGACCCCCCATAAATCCCCGGGAATATGCATATTTTTTACCAAAAAATCTCGCCTGCCATAGGTTTACACGGGAAAACAAGCAATTTTTAAAATGATTATAGTTCCCCTATTACTACTTTGAATTTATTTCAAATGTGATTTGCATGTAATTTGAAACTTTGGAAAAGATTAGTAAAGGCTGTAAAAAATTCAAAGACCACCCATAAATTTTTGGGACTGCATGCTTTTGACCCTCTAGCTGCCATAGGTTAATACACAAAAACAGGGAATTTGAAATTAAGTTAATTCCCCTAGCATTTATTTAAATACATGGAAAAGGTGATTCACATGAAATTTCAAGCTCTGAAAATGTATAATTGAGTCTCGATGAGTCCAATAGACTCCCCATAAATCCCCGGGAATATGCATGCTTTTGACCAATTTTTGTAATACATGTACTACAGGTGAAACCAATTGTTGTTATCGATGACGCCTGGTATGCGGTTGTACTACATACCATGTACTACAATACGTACACGTGCTTTATTTGGGTACTGAAGGTTCTTGGTTATTAATATTCTTTGGTATAACCCATTCTTAAAATATTTAAAAGAGTAGTAAAGATGCAGATGGAGAGCAGACTACAGCAGGACTTGTCAACTGATGTCAACAAAATCTTTATTGCCTTGAACAATCATCTCATATGATACAAGTATACATCTAGTTTCATTTCATTTACCAGTGCATTGTTAATTTTAAGTGCACAAGACATAAACTTCTTTGAATTTATATACAATGGTCCTAAACATCTGTAAGACTTGAAGTGGCAAATTACAGAATCGCCTCAAGTGAAAGTACATTTGTGCGTTACGCAGTGAATACATATACAGGGTGAACCGTTGCCATGTACTTTTCCATTTATTTTCATTCAATTACACATTGTACACTGAAATGTAAGAGAAGAATAATAGAGCAAAAATTTCTCCTAACTATTCTTGAACATTTCATTCAGATGAAAATAAAATATAAAATACTCTTCATAATCATGCTTTTTCAAAGAAGTCAAGAGAAACATGGTTCAACTTCCCAATTCATGTCTTGAATATATACATATCTCTTTACACTCGTGTTCACTTCATGAGTAATGTTGGAGTCTTTTCTTGCACAAACTACACAAATTCAATTGATATAAATTTTTCTTAGGAGCATTTATATGAGCTGGAGTATATGTCATTATCTTGAAGAGCCAGAAAAATTTGATCCCCAGCACAATAATCAAAATGGAAAAATCACAACCATGCTATATGTATCCATCCTGACATTGAATAAGTTCTTGTAACTGATCATACAAGTACACAAACTAGTCCACTCTGATGGTATTCACAATCACAGTGTGTTACAGTTCCACAAGTGGGGATGTACAGAACGACCATGCCATAATATCTTGCATGTACTCACATAGAGAATACAATTGTTAAATCTTGCCAAACACCTATATAACCCCAACAGATTTTTGACATCATCATTCTGCACTTCTTTGCCATTTGCTAATGAAAAATGCATCACAACAGTTTTCTAGAAAATGCCCTCTCATTACCATTTACTAAAATTCATTGAATTTGGATTAGTATTTCAATGTAATACCAAATAAAGAAGCACTGTGTTGACTTCCAAACTAAATGACAAGGGGAGGGTTGCATTGCTTCTTGCTGCTCAAAAGGGTAAATTGCTTTTTAGTCAAATGCCAATTCGTCCAATCCCCACCGCATGGCCTGTTCTCCATGAGGTCTTTTCCCAATTATGTCTAATTTTCACGTTGTCCCTTTGTCTTGTTCTTAAATCCCCATTTGGTCTGTTATCTATTCTCATGGTAATCACTACTTGTTTCATTGTCTGTGATCTCTCAGCACTTATCTCAGATGCATTTGGTCCACTACAAGATTGCTAACAATGTGGAGCTTGTAATAGGACTTCAATATTAGACCAAATATACAGTAGACAAAATTGTGTTTAGCCCAAAGGTTCATCTGACTAGAGGACAATGTGTGAAAACTAGACCAACTGATGATTAGACAACATGGACATAATGAACAAGTATAAACACAGTAAAGACAAGAAGGGAATTAGAAAAGATGAATTGGTATAAAATCGAATGGCAATAACCCCCTTAAAGATCTAGCACTAAATGATCACATGCCACTGTAGGCTGGTCCTCCGCCAGCCTCTGGAACCACCCAGTTGATGTTCTGACTGGGATCCTTAATGTCGCATGTTTTACAATGCACACAGTTCTGTGCATTGATCTGAAGTCTCATTGCCTCTCCATCTTCTGTGGGGACATATTCGTACACACCTGGAATGAAGATTTTAAAAAATTCAGTGAATTAATGTTCTAACCTGATCACTAATATGACAATATACACAGTTTTCTGCATTGATCTGCAGTCTCATTGCTTCTCCATCCTCTTGGGACATACTCATGTACACCTGTACTAAGTTAAGAAAAACTCACAACTCTCAAATCTCTCTATTGCACAATTTCTAAAACTGGGGTTGTATCCCATGCAAGGTGTTTGAGGTTTTCGGGGAGGGGGGTAAAAAATTGGTCATGCATACAACAACCAATTCAACGGTAAATCTATATTAAGTTGTATTATGGGAGTAACGAGCCCGTCACAAGCACTCACTTTTGGGGACCTCGCCTTCTTCCTTGATTTATGTTATTGTAATATATTATGTTACTATGTATAAACTGTACATAAATGGGAAAAAAAAATTATTAACTCCTGCAAGTCAATTGGAAGAAAATAAATGTTTCTTTGAATTGAAAAAAAAAAAGGAGCACTAAAAGCAGTTCTAGGCCCAAACGGTTGAGGACCTCTAAATAAAAGTACATGTATAATTGGGAATAACTACAAATTTGATCAAAGTGTCAATTTAGGTTACAAAACAGTCATTCGTACTGGATTGACAAAGACAAAGAATCTAGTCAGAAAACAGGTCAAGTTATACGCCTGGTCAATTGTTTCTCTGGCCCCCAGGTACCCCGGGCACTACCGGGGTACTCGCCGTGTATCGTTGGGGGTTGTGCAGGCAGACGTCCCTGCTGGCGGGGAATATGTACGGGATTGTGGCAGTGGCTCGATGGTGTTCATTTGGGCCAGGAATTTCTTGCCTCGTGGTTTGTATTTGTCAGGTAGGCCTACACTTGCCTATAATTATTATTACCATACCTGTATCATACGGTTTAGAAGAAATTATGTTTTTGATAATTAATATTGATGAGAT
This sequence comes from Echinometra lucunter, assembly GCA_029962745.1. Classification (NCBI taxonomy): domain Eukaryota; kingdom Metazoa; phylum Echinodermata; class Echinoidea; order Camarodonta; family Echinometridae; genus Echinometra; species Echinometra lucunter. The sequence continues at coordinate 25,453,823 of CM057161.1, read as the reverse complement.
TTACCACGCCGATGTTGAGTGTCTAGCGTAGCAGTAGCGATCGTACGTACCGGACCCTTTCCATTTCCTGGCTTGTTTTGTTTCTCATTATTTTAATTTTCATTCTTTGTGATTGAAATGATGATAAATGGTTATTACAGTGTATTTCTTCTATTGTTTTTCATTACTATAAAATATTTTATATTATTAAGGGTACTTCCTCCCGACATCAGAAGTATGGGGGCCGGGACTTCGTTCGCGATTTGAAAAATTCCCCCATAGTATGGGGGCTGGGACTTCGTCGGTGATTCGCCGCCGAAGATGCCCTGCCTGGCGGGGAAGTCGGAGGGGAAGTCGACGGGGTTTTGTCAGCTTAGAGAGGCCGAAGTCCCCGGTAGTTCCCGGGTACCCTGGGGCCGGAGAAACAATTGACAGGCACATTATATAACTCTCAAGTCTCAACAAAGTTGCTACCAATGACTTGAATATCGCAAGCTTCAACTCTAAGTGAACCCAAACCAGCACCCACTGAGAAGCCCAGCATACCTGCAGGGCAAAATCTCTGTTCTGGTCCATCATAGATGCACAGGTTCCTATTGACTGGGATACTGTCATCCTTCAGCGTGAGATGGGCAGGTTGATCTCCTTCATGGTTTGTACCACTGAGGGCGACAGAGCTAAGCAGATCAAAGCTGATCTCATTGTCTGGCTTTGGGTACTCAATGGGGGTGCACTCTGCAGCAGGCTTGAGAGAATCTGCATCTTTACCTGGAAGATAAGTAGGTAAAAGGGAGGGCGAAACAAGACATTACTCTAGATGATATTCCCTGAATAGCATGTCACAATTTGATACAATATTACTTCTTCACTGACTGAACATACACTAAGTATCTAAACATGTACAGATGCATAAGAGATATGCTAAAACAGAAACTATTATTTTGCTGACAGTAACTGTATTTCAATCTTCCCAAACTGTCTTAAATAGTGCAGAATATCTTAACAGTTGAACATGTCTCTAAATGGTTTAAATATATAAATACATGTAGGTTGTACATGCAGTAATACTGAACGCACACTGATAAAAGTGCCACTACTGTGCATATCTACTGGAGGAAGCATCATGCACAAGTATTATTCATAAAAAATGTATTTTTCTGTTTCAATTATACACAAAAAAGGCCAAACTCTTGCACTCCATGCAGCCCGAACCTACCATGATGTTTGAGTGTCCATGGTTCCTTTCCCCTCAGGAGGTAGTAGAAGAGTCCTGTGTACATGACTCCTCCATAGAGACCCAGAGGAGTGTTGAATGAAGGACGGATGTTCCTGACAGAGACCAGCTCCTTCCATACCCAACTGTTCTTCAGTCTGTCCTCATACTCCGTTACATTGATGCCTTGGAAATTCAAAGATAGAAAGGCTAAGTTCCATGTTCCACATGTTATGTCCAATTACTTTTTATAATTTTTTGAAAAACACAAACAACTTCCAGAAATTTCATTTACTAAAATGTGTTGTGCACAAAATGTTATTGCAGACTTTGAACCTTGATGTAAAAATGATTAAAAGCAAAACTGACAATATCTTTTTCTTCATCTGGGCAGGATAAAGCATAATGTCAGCTAAATTTTTGAAGTAAATATACACGTTGTATTCCTGCATCTTACGAAGTTAGCAACTTTACGTAGTGTCCATAACATGATTATGCTCACAGCACTTGAATATCTAATACTACTACCAAGGCCATTCCAGAGCAGCTAAGTATAAAAGAATAAAAGGGACTACTCTATAATTATTCAATCAGCTTTAGGGTGCCTTTTCTCCCATTAAAACATCTCTCACAAAAGAATATGAAACATATCTGAGAACATATACATAAAATCCTGTTTTAAATACTGCTTAAATATACCTGCTGTTTCCGAGGAAGCATCTTCCTGAGTGAGACGATCGTAGATAGCTTCAGCTGCTACCATTCCACTCTTCATTGCATTGTGGGTACCCTTGATCTTAGGTACGTTCATGAAGCCTGGACTACATCCAATAAGCACACCGCCAGGGAAAGACAACTTGGGGATTGACTGAAGATGTTAAGGAAAGACAAGACAACAGGGTGAAAATGAATCGGTTACAGCTGAATAACTTTCAAAAATTCTATAGAATCTTACATTAATATCCATTTTATTTTGAACTATGTTGAATAATGGCATAACTGGGAGTCACAGTGGTATAGGTCAAGGGTCATGACCTTTGCCTGATTCTTTGCCTTTAGAAAACAAAATGAGGCATCTATTTTGACCCACAAGTAGCATGAAGGAAGCATATGGAATGCAATGCTTCAATACTGTGGATATTACTCATATTCAGCTACACTCAAGCCAGATAAGTATTTTCCAAACTTAGTGTGCCATTATTTCCAGGAATAATAGACTGGTACTGATTTTATACTGAGCAACAAAATTACTTGGTTTTACTACGTTGAAAATAGAAGCTGTATGAGGTTTGATTCCTCAGATTAAGTGAAAAATTTGATATCTGCACATGAAAATATAATTGAATAAAGATTCCCCATCTACCTGCAGACCTCCTTCATTCAGTGCCCTTGCACCATATGCTATCCTCTTTCCACCCTCGAAAGTGCCCTTCACATATGGATGATGTTTGAATCTCTGGAACTCTCTGAATGGGCTGAGGTAAGGATTAGAATAGTCCAATCCTATCACAAACCCTGCTGCTACAAGGGGTGCACCCTCATCGAGATGGTAGATGAAGGATCCACCATATGTGTTCTTGTTCTAGGATATTAAAACAATAGACGGTGGGTGATAAGAGGTTAGGTTATTGAAAGAGTCACACATAATTGTAGTACAAGCTTCATAACTCCCTGTGCGGAATAAGGTACCAATTAGAGCACTCTAGTCCTCCCATAAAACCTGCTGTTTTCACCAGGGGTGCACCTTCATCAAGAGGGTAAATGAAGGACCCACCACATGTGTCATTATTTTTTTATTTTTCATCTATTTTACTTTTTTTGGGGGGGGGGGCAAAAATGGAAAGTCAAGATTCAATGTAACAAATTCATTAATAGAGTTCATTTAGAAGGACCTTCCCTTGCAAAATTCATTACAATTACCTTGCCCTGGAATATGTTGATAATTTCACTCTCATTAATCTAAATCAAATGGTTGTTGATTTCATCTTCATGCCAAAGAAGATTTCTAAGCAACTATCAGTACAGACAAAAGTTTTTGAAGTTGATTCTGAACTGTTTGTCATCTATTAAGGAAATGCAAAAGCATAAATGAATCTTCCTAATGATAAAACTTCCTGAAAAGGAAGTGTCCCCTTTTACACTCTTCCTTGCCCATGCTATCAAAGAAACCTTTTCAACAAATCAAATATTAGCTAGGAAGCTCAGAACCTCTACTCCACTAGAAAATGAACCGATGCCCATCGCTTCTACATGAAAAGGACACATCTCTCCTACAATGACTTACCAATGGCCATCCAATGCTGTGTTCCACTCTACCCGGGTGGTGTTTGCTTGGATCAACTTCCCATAGCTACAAAAAAATCACACATTAAAACCGTGAGTTAATATTTTCCATTGTTACAGTAACTAGGCCTAACAGTAACATATTCTGTCACATAAACGTAAGCTTCCCACACTCTCCTTTTCTCTAATTTATCCAGGTAATTTTTTTTTTTGGGGGGGGGGGGGGGGGGTGTGTGGGGGGTATATAATGCAGAAGTGAACAATAGCCTCACAAGACATCTATGAAATCATTAAATGTGCTGGACAGCACACTCTCACTGAGAGCTTCAGTGGGCCAAATGAAAGGTTCAGTGCTTCTCTAAATGAATAATCAACTAATAACAATTAAACAATATATTTAATATGAAACAAAATCAACAAGCTGTATAAATTCTGAATATCAAAATCATGTTGTGTTAAGGTTAAGGAGGTATCTGTGCACTCTGCATTTAAATTAACTTCAATTTAAGTTTAAAAAGTTTTGGTCCACTCCCAAAGCTTCTTTTTCAACATCCCATTAACATTCTTTATCTTATCATCTTTTTCCCTTTGAAAAAATTCAGCATACTAATATTATCTTTATCTTCAGTGCAAAGTAACTATTACTAGTCTCTCTTTTGTTCCTTGAACCCCTGTCTGTAACGAGAGCCACACCATAAGCACGTTAAAGAACCTACTTCATTTTTCGAAAAAGAGTAGGGAGCAATCCTGATGAAGTAGTTTAAAGCTGATGATTTACTGCAATATTTCATATAATTCATGTAAGACTTGATCTGTGTTTTTAGTGATTGAATAATTTTTTAGGATGAAAGGATAAAGCTCACCTTTTGATACATGTACATCATCTGACACTTAAATGACACAACTGTGTTGATAGTGTCATTAAACCTAAATCATCCATCCATCCCTGTCTGTAACCCATATCTCTTTTTTTTCCCTTCTCTTTTTTTATGACTTTGTGAAACAAATCTATTTTCTCTTGACCTGTCTCTCTCTGCCTTTCTTCCAAATTTTCCTTCTTGTTTATTTTCCAGTTTCCTTCACCGTCTACCATTTATACTGAATATCATTATTTCATTGAATCTAATTAGAGATGCATTACTGACCACAGGACACATCACACAAGCACTCGTGTCACTGGTACTCTCACCTCTTTTAGTCCAATTGCATAGGTTTGTGGCTGACAGCCTTCTCTTAAGTTAAACTGATTGTAGAGTTGTTTGGCAAGATGTCCATGGCACCCTTCTCCGAATATTGTCACCTTAGCATGAAGTTCCATTCCTCTCTCAAATGTTTGCTGCATAGAGGAAAAAAAAAAAAACAGTCATAAGTGAGTGTAAACTTCCAGATTTAACCATATATAGTTTCATCTTTGTTCAGACTGTATCATACTCCAAGTGCCCAGGACAAACATCAAAGCTATTGAAAAAACCTTTCATGACTTCTGCACTGAGATCTGTAAAACATCTCCCATGATTTGTCCACCTGCCCCTTCACTGGATGTTTTTAAGAAGAACCTGAAAACTGTCCTATTTAATCTTGATCATTAATTTGTTTTACTTGTTGTTTATAAGCACTGTAAAACCACTCATAAGTGAGAGCACTATACAAATAAACAAATCAAATCAAATCTATCATAATTCAACGTTGCCATGGATATGTATATAATGAATAAGCCGATATTTTTGCAGACAAATATATTTTTCACAGAAATCGTTTTTTGATGACCAGGACACATTCATGAAATAAAAACCTCACAAAGATTACGGTTATACATCTGGTAGCTGCTGGCTTTTTGCAGCCATGCAATTTTCCCACTAACATACAAACACCCTTCTTTTACACTTTTAATCAGTTGAGCACAATTTGCTTTCAGCTTAACATACATTTGTCTATAGACCTTGGCCCATGCTATCTCAGGTTTAGTGATCAACAAGCTTTAAAAAAAGAGATACTACCAGTATTCATTGTTCTTACCTTAGGAGAGCCATCCTTGGCCACACCCACATCACTGGTTGCTATGCCTTTCAAGCTACCATCTTCATGATATATCAACTGCACAGAAAAAAAGACCAAAAAAAAAGACAGCACTGTAAAACCATTGTAAGAGAACAAACAGAAAATGACTACTACAATGGTAAGATTAATCACATCACAGGAAAGTTTGGATATCAATAAAAATGCCCGTTAATGAAAAACCTTTCTACAAAAGGTGCTCTTTAAATAGTATACAGGGTTGTAATCCAAAATGAATGTTTTCTTCTTGAAATCAACATAAAACAAATGGGAATCAACATGAATTTTTCCCCTCTAAATATAATATCATAAACTTACTCTATACCCTTTCTGAACAAACTTTACTTCTGGAACTGAATAGTAGGAGTATTGATAAGATTATTTGACTTAGGGGGGGACAGTTGTGGGACAAAATTTGTAAAAAAAACCAAAAAACAGAACTGAGCTAATTTCTTTTTAAACAAAAACGTACAGATTTACCTACTGTAAAGCATTATTCATTTATCACTTATTTGCTCTTAAATATTAACAGGAGGATGTCATCTCCCCATCATGTCTCTACCCAAAGCCCTTCAAATCAATATTCAGCAACAAAATACAAACCTCACTGGCTGGATACCCAGGGTAGATCTCAACACCAAGTTCCTCTGCCTGCTCTCCCAACCAACGCACAAAGTTACCCAAACGGACAATGTAGTTACCATGATTGTTCATAGGTAGACCTAGGATAACCAAATATGCACAGCGAAAGTTATCAAGCTGTTGTAACATTAGTAATGAATTATCCCTGAAATCAAACGAGACTCACAATGAATGTTTGTATTTGGTAGAAAAGGTAATACTGTTAAATCGAACAAAAGAAATGTACTTCCACAAATAAAAATAATCAAAATAACTGACACAGTAAACATTTTTGTTGACACCATGTGAGCAATCTTCTAACAAAATGCTTTTTTAAAGTGTCCTTGGTGGTTAGGTTAATAAAAGTGGGTAAGGTTTAGGGCTGTGAATAGCATTAGATTTAGGGTTAAGCTTGGGGCAGTGACATATGAGGTTTAGGGGTATGTTTAGGGTTAGGGAAGAGCCTACCCTAGAGTTTATTTCCTTTATGTCATTAAGATAATAAAGGAGTCATTATATTATAACCAATGATCTATGGGACCAAAGGGGGGGGGGGTGGGGGTTATAATGATTTTAATCATATCCTTTGAACAGAATGTTTCCAGTCATGCTTTAAATAGTTGACTCACCTGGAAGCACAGGTATTGGAATGCGAGATTTTTCTGTGAGGAAAGAAAACCTGTCATCTTTGACCTCTGTCTTGAGGGGTGCATCTCTCTCCTTCCAGTCTGGGATGAGTTCATTTAATGCATGGGGTTCCAGACAGGCACCAGACAATGTGTGACCACCTGTAAATAAAACATGAATACCTATATGATGGACTGAAAGTCTAAATCAAGGAGAATAATTGGTATTCTCAGGAGGTTCTTCTAGATTTTGAGCAAAAATAGCCACCATATGTATTTAGTTCTGAGAAAAATAGTGCAGAGTCTGCAAATATATTGAGCACTGGACTTTGTCCTTTTCCAAATATTGTATTTTTGTGCGAGGGTCTGATAAGGACAATCTGAATGAATACTTTGTGGTATTAAATGGGGGGGGGGGGGGAGGGAAGAGCGTGCAGCTGAAGAAGTGATGAGCTTAGCTATAAAATAGATAGACCTTGCATCTAGCCCGCATTGTTCTCTACTGAACCACAATCAATCTATTTCATGCAAATTCTAATATGACAGGACCATTCATTTATGACATATTGTATCTGTAAAAACCATGGAATAGACTATGACCTCAGCCCTGTTTTATGACTTTGAGTATCTGTATGAAATCAAACCAAGTGCTTTATGTAAAATAATTCTAATTTCAATGCAAATAATATTTTATTTGATTTCTCACCTATTTCAGCAGCTTTTTCCACTACACAAACCCTGAGATCTGTTCCCTTCTCTTGACAGAGCTGCTTCAGACGTATTGCTGCAGACAACCCTGCAGGCCCCCCTCCTACTATGACGACATCAGCCTCATCCCCATATCGCTCCATATCCACATCTAAAACAAAATCAAAGATATTATATTTTATTTCTATAAACATTACCGAGTAACTTACATGCAAAAATACAACAATGGTCTTCTCTCCAGAAGGGTTGCATCTTGGGGAAGGGGACAAACACTCTTAGGGAGTTAGGGGAGTTAGGGGACCCATCTCAAACCTTTTAACTTTATGGGGGCCCCACCTGAATAAAACACTTACTACTAGCATACAATCCTACCCTTTATTATCAGTTTCCATTCAATTACATTTTATGTTCTTTCATTATTCCTCCAACAGCATGTATAATCTTTCAATGGGATGTCTAGGTACTTGCCAGAAGGAAAATGACACTCAGAACTCAGTCTCCTGTAAAAGTCTTGTTGAATAAAGATGGGCAATTGCCAATATCTTCTTTTTACCACCACAAACAGTGACTACTGGCAAAAAATAAATAAATATATAACACAAATAGCCCTTTACCTTTCCATCGTTCATCTGTTTCCCTTGGGATGACTGTGTAATGCGTGGTTATCTTGGGAGTATTTCCTGATGAATACTGTGCACATGACGAAGCTCTAATGAATTGCTTAGCCGCTGTGAAAAGGTAACAATAAACAGGTAGTGTGTATTAAAGGTGATCAACAATTATAAACCAAGATGCATATATAAATCTAGTAGATTCATTAAGTTATTCATATTTAATTCTATTTATCATTGTTCACATTTTTGTTTGCTAGATATGTATCCCTGTATGGCTGTATCAACCTGTTGAGTACCAAGTCCAAGATGTAACTCAAGCTTGAGCCTGGAAAATGTGTGTTATACCAAAATCAGATCGTATCCAATCGTGACAGGAATTATTTAAAGCCTAATTTGATCAGCTTTTATTCTTCAAATTGGCAACACCAACATTTTTTCTTTTAATGCTACATTTTTCTTATTAAATGTCATGTATCTGAAATAAATATAAATTGACAGAAAGTATGATGAATAGTCAAAAAGTTGCCAATTTGCAGGGAAAAACTGTGATTTTAAACTTTCCATCGCATTGCCAATTTAAGGATTTTTATGCTTATTTTCCTTTTAAAAATTTTCAGCATCAAACAATGAATATTGATGCAACCAAAATGGGCACAGTTTGTGTAGAATTTTTTGCTCTTTCTGCTCATGTATTTGGTATGATTTTTAGGGCTTTGCATCAAAAGATATTAGGCCAAACCACAAAATGCGGACCTCTGTCACAAATGGGTTAAAAGGTCCAGTGGGTTTCACACACACACTTGATCTCCCTTCTTGGAATATTACCGCAGCACTATGCTCACTCAACCATTTAGAAGCGTCAGATTCAAGTGAAGCCTGATGGCATTCAATAATGCTGTGCTGTGTGAATTTCAGCCACAGTTGACCTCCAATTTGCAGAGGCAACGATAACAAATTTTTTGTAAACAATAAATATCACATAAAATTATTATTAAACAGGGTTCTTATGCTTACATATTTTCAAAATTCCGTCTTTCCATGAATTTCCGAATCAGGAAACTGTAAATTTCCATGACCACTTTTAAATTGTTAAAATGTGTAAACATACATCATTGCAATACAAGCAAGCTCTCCTCAGAACTAGTGTGTATGTGGTCAGTCATACACAGTTTATACTAAGTTGTGACGGGAGCTTGCTTAGTATATGTATCAGTACTACCAGTATAAAAGGGGCTGGTCAAACATAAAAGTAGCATAATTGTGGACTCTGATACCAAATGGTCTTACATGAAAGCACACCAACCTGAAGCACACTTTTGAAAAATATCATGTCCTCTGTTAATTACACATATAAATTAAAAGTTATTTTTTAAAAAATACTTGAACAAATGATTTTCCCTGACTTTCTAGAAGAAACTGATGAATTCCTTGACTTTCCCTGACTTTTTGCTTCTGGTAAAAGTATTTTCGAATTCCCTGACTTTCCAGAAGTTCATTGACCCATAAGAACCCTGTTAATACACAAATGTGAGGCTATATCATAAATCACCTTGTCAAATGTTACATATCTAGTTTATATGATTCAAAACAGAATAGTCTACACATCAAAAGTTCTATCAAATGACGGTTGCTTAACTTCATCAACATCATCATCTGGATATGAGGAGAGGTAGACCCTGTAATCCACTACGTCAGATATAGTTAGGTCTACTGCTAACTCCAGTCGCGAAATTTCATAACTTTACCAGTTACTAAATAACTATGCATATCATAATGATCATCATCATCTTTGCTTCACTGTGCTTCACTGCTTTAAAATTAACGTTAAAAGCCCCAAATTTCATGGTGTAATCACTCATAGGGCCAAACATACCTCGGACTGTGGTGAACATTCACTGTTGCAGGCTTACAGCAGTCAAAAACAGACAACAAAATTGCCTTAAGCAAGATTTATTTTTTTCAAATTTGCTAGATATCCGATTCAGGGACTCTTCAACTCTTGATAAGTTGATACTCCGCAAATTTGGGGATTCAGAGTTGAAAATGGAATTTAAACAATTATTTTCCTCTCATGTGTGATTTTCTACCAAGCCCCAATGCCTGGGAATACACACAAAAGCTATTGAGGCTTTTCCACCGCAATGACTACTATGGTACTTGGTCGCATGAAGTAAAACTTCAGATAAGCTTGTATAATTAAGGTGTCTGGAGAAAAAAATTATTTTTCTTATTTCACAATACTACTGAATTTTCTTCCTTGATTTGGAAAATATAACCTTGAAACTGACAGAAATATGATTTTTTTGGTGAAAAATTCCAGTTAATTACTGCAAAAGAAGAGAATGAAATTGGACCATTTTTCAGCATTTTCCTGCCATAGGCTATGTAGTTAAGAAATGGCAAACACACGAACACAAATTTTGAGCTTCCGAGCTCCAATACGACTTTATACTTAATGTCAAAAACTTGTCCTTTTAATGACCAGATAGGAAATTTTACAATCTTTCTAATGGTATGAATTTTATATAGGTTTGAATATCAGATCACAGTGCAAAATTGAGAAAAAGTGACAAAAATTGTGTAAAACAGAAAACTTCCGTTTCCCATAGGAAACCGCATGGGGAAATCATATGGCAATCTCAATACACACAGTTTATAAGGGTTTGCAATTTATCTTGTATTTTTATTTCTAGTGAGCCTAAAAACTTGGGCGCTAGTGCGCTTTCGCACCGGATGACTGAAATCCAATTCTACCACACAAAATCACTCACAAATATTAAATCAAGTGTCAGAAACCCGTTTCTAAGTCTGTCCTGTGCTGTCTTCATGTATTTTTCCAGAAATGCTTTATTTTATGACAAATTCACCACCAGCACTCACTGTTTTTCCCGCACGACTTCTTCGCGATTGATTGGCAGCTAATGCATAGCGCTAGCGCAGATTGAAGATATAGATTGAAATTAGCAGTCAATATTTACGTTGAACTTGAAGCTATGGTAGCTGTTTGTCTTTTTTTTTTTCACTTTTGCGTTTGAGTATAGTCTTGATATATGAAAAAGATATAACTTGACAAAGGAAGATAGATTGAAGACAAGGAATATCCATATAAAGGGAAGAAAAGATATAAAATTTAGAATTTAAACAAACAGAAACATAATAAAATATGGAGATGGATAGAATGCAAACAATTCATAGCACTAGGGAGAAAAGATAAAGTAGGCCTTTCGGTGACACAGGAAAAAGGAAAGAATGATAGAGAGAGAGAGAGAGACTAACAGACAGACAGACTGCTAAAATGAAAACAAGGAATAACAGAGAACAATTGAGAGAAAAGGCAAAGACCCCTTCGGGCCCCCGGCCTCCTTCCCCCCTTTTTTTTCCTTCTTTTTTTTTCTTTTCCCTTTCTCTCCTCTTTCTTTTTCCCTTTTTTCCTCTCTCTCTTTTTTTCTTTTGGCAGGGGGGGGGGGGGCAAGGCCCACTCGCCCCCCCCCCCCCCCCCGGATTCGCGCCTGCCAGGGACCTCAATATACCGAGTTTCCATCTTTCTCAAATATACTCAAACGCAAAAGTGAAAAGAAAAGATACCATAGTTTCAACGCTTGCTGCGAATCAATCGTGAAGAAGCCATGTGAGAATAACAGTGAGTGCTGGTGGTGAATTTGTCATAAAATAGAGCATTTCTAGAAAATACATGAAGACAGCACAGGACAGACTTAGAAACGAGTTTCTGACACTTGATTTAATATTTGTGAGTGATTTTGCAAAGTAGAATTGGATTTAAGACAGTCATCCGGTGCCAAAGCGCACTAGCGCCAAAACTTGTCCTTAGCGGCTTAGCATCAAAAGGATGACCAGAATTTTCCCTTTCCATACATTCCAAATATGAGATGAAAATTAATTTAGATCACATTTTAATCGCACGATGAATTTACCCCTACAATTGTGCCATTTTCCCCCCATGAATCACATGCTTTTAAGCCGACACTTTTCAGTGTGAATAACGTTGGCATAATCATGATAATTGGATATTTTTTTCATTTAAATATATAAATAATAATGGGCAGGACTTCTTATAATGGGCGACAAAGTCACAAAGTGATGTTTTCCAGCACAGAGCAGTGAGTGACTGCTGAGAGCAGCAAAACTGTAACAGTAAATGTGAATTCATGCCAATTTCTGGTGAAGGTCACTTTCACTTTTAAGTTTTAGCTCAGATTTCCAGTTCAACTTTTAGTACTTCAAGCTGCTCTCATCTCAGGTACGGTACTGTCTCTAAGAAGACACATCACTAAAAATCAGTATTTTTTTAGATCTAAATGTCTTTCTCTTTTCTCAGTAATTGCTAGTAGTACTAACTTTAGATCTGGCTCGAGTGGGCAAGCTTTATTCGGAAAACTCCAATGCAGCTCGAGCTCGATCGAGTAGCTACGCCTACGACGCAACACTGTGGCTTCCACGCCACGGCTACGGGACAGCTATCGCGCTGCGGAACTGCGACCAACGTCGGTTACACAATTGTTGCAGCTGATTTCAGCATTAAGCACAGTGTAATCAGATTCAGTATTACTCTTATCAATAACTTTATATCAATTTCTCAATATTAATTAATGTCATAACTAATCGAATGTTTTCATTCTCAGTGAAACGACAAAATTAACTCACCAGTTCGGCTGTTACGAATTAGTACCGATGCCATCGCAGCTATAGCTCAGCTCATATAAATTGAATGGTATTTTCAAAACGAAAAATATTTTGCATCCGACGTATTGCCGCGACGTGTTTTCGTAGCCTGAAATGTCACCTTTACGGATACCATAGGTCAATGTTACATCAGTGAAATTGCTGCAGTTACATCACACCAAAATTTGGGCTTTGGGTGAAGGGGATAAACCATTATAGTTCACCAATATCCTATTGAAACTCATGTATTAAAAAGGGGGCGGCGGAGCGTCTTTCAAAGTGGGAGGGGGGCACTGGCGAAAAAGGGCACTTTGGGGGCGAGGGGGCAAAGGCTGAGCACAAAAAAATGTACACTTACATTCTATTTCACACAATCTTTAAGGGGCATTGTCGACATAGTGTTTCTATTTTTAGATGATAATGTTGACTACTTTGCTGTTCCTGCTCTGATTATATGTCTATACAGATGACCCTTTAGCGAGCAAGCAAAAAAAAGCGAGAGTCCTGCATAATTCATCAGGCCAAATGATTTTCTACAGTGAACTTCCAAAAATGGAGGTTATTATGTTCCACCTATACTCTTTATTGAAAAATGTGCCAGCTATATAGTAACCCTTTTTGTAGAGCCCGACAGAAAAGGGTTCTATAAAGTGTTCTTTATATGTTTTCAAGAATCCCAAAATGTTCCTTGTAACCAATACTATAAACTATAAAGACCCCTTTAGAAAGTTAGAGAACCTTTAGGCTAGTAAAAGTTTCAAAGCTGTTCCAAATCATTGGGACAAGAAAAGGTTCTAATCGGTAGAACCGGAGAACAACTCCATGGTTCCACCGAAGGCCTGCCCCCCCCCCCCCCCCCCCCCCCCCCCCCCGTCAAACGACTCGGGCTGGTCGTCGCATTTTAGTAAGACATGCCCATCGGATTTTAAAGGCGGGGAGGCCGTGTTAAATTCACTAAATAAATTCAAGAAAAGAGAACTTTTTATGTCACTGGCATGATTTACAAACTGGATTTTGAACCCCGGACTTGATTACCTTTACAAAATAGTACATTTTACAATATAGTTCTACAAATAGGCTGAGCCGGTGAACTATTCATATAAAATGTATCATTTAGTGGCTTGTTTGAATGCTTAGTTATTGCAAGTATGATAATTCGATGTTGATGTCTAACTCTTTCGACTATAGCTATTTAATGTTTCTAATATACGGTAAAAAAATATTGGGTAAAAATTTGCCATGAGGGTGTATGTCCAATCAACTTTGGGCATTTCTTTTATCCAATTTGATGGAAATTTTGCCCATTCTAAAGTAATTACTGCTTTACCCTTCCCGCATTGGGTAGAAATATTGCCCACAGTTGGTTGGACACATATAATTACCCTCGTGCTGATCAAAATTTTATGCCTTATTTTTTTTTACAGCGTTAGTGGTAACATTTTCTATACTCTCGTGAAATGAGGTAAAATTTCTTTCCTTTCATTCTTAAAGTAGGAGATAGCGCGAACGCAGATCTCCGCTACCATAAATTATACGCCCGAGTTCCCCACGTTTGGGGGAATCGCAAGGTTCAGCAAGCCGGAGTGCAATGGCAAGCCTCGCCCTGGGGGTGCATCCTTCTTGATCAATGCGACTCCTGCGCCAGGTAAGTATGCTCCTACGAATTCTTTCTCAAAATTAGTAGATTACTATATATTCACAAAATAACAGTTACAAAAATCTGTACACGCTCTGAAAATTGGCATAGATAGCATTAATACCATATATCTTATCATACATGTAATATCTAGAATCCAAGTTAAATTACACTTAATTATGTATTCCAGCTGATTAAGATTAAATATAGCAAATGAAAAATTATCTACAATTTATCATGTTTTGTCTCAACCCCGGTCTCAACATCGCATACATCCGTCACGAACATCATGAATATTCATTGTAAAAGAATTAGATAGGCTGACATCATAGTTAATATGCGCATGCGCGGAATGAATGCAACGCTAGCTAGCCTTGTGCACTACATGTATAGTATTATTAGGCCAACTTTAGTTGTCTTTTTTAATGGTTATTATGATTATGATTATTATTTTTTGGTGATACCAAATGATATTGGCCAGATGCGGTATAGGCCTTGCAGGCTTGCACCCAGACCCCAGCCTGGTGTGTTCTAGCCACTGGAAGAAAGAGAGAGAGATAGAGAGAGAGAGAAGATATCGTATATCATGTTTTCCAATTCTTCTACCATTTCATATCCAATTACGGAAACTCTAGCTCATAATCAATGAAACTGCTAGTATATCATGAATGAAAAATCTCTAGATGATAGCATTAATGAACGGGCACAGTAGACGGTCGTTCGGTCCATCTACCATAGACTCCAGCATAACATTGTAAGAAATGACGAAATTTTAGATTGCATGTGACTGGAAGATGCCTTTAAAGTAGGCCCCTACCCTAGCGGTAGAGTCCATTTTTTTTTTAGGCTAAGAAAACCCGGGTGGTGATGGAGAGCAGGGATGGCGTCAGGGTATTTTGATAGGGGCAAGATGACCCATAGTCGAGTTTATTAACGTTTCAATTGAAAAAAAAAAGATGCCAGGTAAGTGTCAGAAAAAATGTCAGAGGTAAATATGTCAGAGGTAAAAATGTCAGAGGAAAAAATATCAGAGGTAAAAATGTCAGAGGTAAAAATGTCGAGGTAAGAATGTCAGAGGTAAAATGCCAGGGTGAAATGTCAGGGGTAAAAATTCCAGAGGTGAAAATGCAAGAGGTATAAAAATCTCAGATTTGAATATGGCAGAGGTAAAAATGTCAGAGGTAGAAATGTCAGAGGTAATTTATGTCAGATTAGAAAATGTTGAAGTAAACATGTTACAGGTACAGATATTGAATTATAGAAAGGAAGGGGCACGCGAGATATCTGCCTATATTAGACAAGACATGAAATAGCGTCTGGCAAGTTTGAATGACTCTTTAAGACTCGTTCAGTCTTTGACAAAAATCGATAGCAAAATGAAAAGATAAATTCTGAAAGTAAATGCCCAAAGATGTAAAAATTGACTAGGATGACTGCATTTTTTAAACAAAAAAGTTCAAATGGACTGGAGGCCCTAGTTAAGCTGCTCGCCGGCTTTAGGAGGGAGGGGGGGGGGGGGGGGGGTAAAACCCTCTGAACCCAACCCTCCCCTCCCCTCCCGTCATAGACCTGCCATGGACCAAATTTGAATATCTTTTTAATGACGCATTGAGAAAATCGATTGCAATATGAATGCAGAATGTACAGAATTGAAAATAAATGATGAAAGACGGAAGTGACTTTATAATCTCTCCCTCGCTTCTCCATTTTTTTTTTCTTCGGACCTCTGCTCACCAGCAGAGGGCCCTTTCGAATCCCCGACCCCACCCCCCCCCCTGTAGGGCCTGAGTAATAAATACATGGAATACCTTTATTTTGTCATGCTAATTTTCTATTTCCTTCACCTCTCACATCGCTTCTCTATTTTTTTTTTTTGCAAGCGGACATCTACTCAACAGTGAAGGGGGGGGGGGGGGCTATCGAACCTCCGACCCTCCTACTTACAAGCCTGAGTAATAAATACTGTAGATGGAAAGATCTTTAATTTATCATGTTAATTTCCCTTTTCCTTCATCACTCCACTCGCTTCTTTCTTTCTCTTTTATTATTATTATTATTATATTTTTTTGGTAAGCGGAACCCTGCTCGCCAGCGGGGGGTTCGTCCGAACCCACCGAACCCCCCCCCCCCGATAGTTACGGGCCTGCTGTAACATATTCACTTCGGCATTTCCAGAGCTGACATTTTTTCCTCCGGCTTTTTTACCTCTGACAATTTTACCTCTGCCGTTTTTATCTCTGACATTTTTACCTCTGACATTTTTACCTCTGACATTTTTACCTCTGACATTTTTACGTCTGACATTTTTACCTCTGACATTTTTACCTCTGACATTTTTACCCCTGACATTTTTACCTCTGACATTTTTACCTCTGACATTTTACCTCTGACATTTTTACCGCTGACATTTTTACCTCTGACATTTTTGGACATTTTTACACCGAACCGAAAAAAATAGGGGTATTATGTAGTCATATAATCCAATCCTCTTTTTGACCATACTGTTCTTTCTTCTTTCTTCTCATTTTTAAATTTTTTATTATTGGTCACTTGAAAAATAACATTCGTCCCTGCCCCCTCCCCCCCCCCCCCCCCCCCCCCCCCCCCCCCCCCCCGTAGCGCCGCCCCTGATGGAGAGCGACAACTGAAAATGCGTTGGAAGTTGAAACTCTGACTGGGACGGGACTGGGATTAGTGCCTAATTGATTTGTAAACAAAGCGAAGGTACGTGTCTGGACATCGACCAAATAAATCGGTCACTCCGCGAGGCAATAAATTTATTTCTTCACTGCAAGGCCTACGGATCGCGATCGGTGATTGTGGTCATATAGTTAAGGGGGTATCTCACTGGGCTTGAAACTAGTTCGCGACTAGTTTGCGACTCCAGATTTTGCTAGTTGCAGAGACGTCTCCTGAAAATTATGGAGTCTCCGAGGAGTCGCAAGAAATTCGAACACGTTCGATTTTTGGGAGACTTTTTCCAGTCTCCGCGAGATCTCGGAGACGTCTCGGAGACGTCTCCATCATTTGCGGAGATTGTTTGTTTCTGCGAGGTCGCGGAAACTTTGCTGCAACTATAGGAGACGTCTCAGAGACTTTGCCGCGACTGAGGAGACGTCTCAGAGAGGTCGCCGTGACTAAGGAGACGTCTCATAGCGGTGCCACGACTGAGGAGACGTCTTGGAGATGTCTCCGCGAATTCCGAGCAAAGTGATTGACACCTGGCTTGAATACATCTCCGATTAGTCTCCTAGAAGTTGCGCCTTAGTGAGAGCTCGAACCATTTTTTTGTCGCGGAGAAGTCTTGGAGACATATTTGCAACAAAAAATGGAGACGTCGCGGCGACGTCTCTGTTGGTGAGATCCCGGGGGTGAGATACGGTCTTAAGTGCACAAACTTCGGTCTTCGAAACATGCATTAGAGTGTCTTACAGAGAACTAGACTTTTTTAAAATCTTTATACCGCGGCTTAAATGGAGTTCCTGTAACATAAAACCTTCATGAAGGCTCAGTAGCACGTTTCTTAATGGTGCTGGCACGACCTCTTTATGATTTGGAGACTTTGTATGGACGATGTTTAAATGACAATATTAAAGCCATAAACGGTCATGTGAAAACCTATCATAATTATAATCTTGCAACTTAAGCAGTAAAATGGGAGATAGCTCCATTTATTTTTGAGCTATGCTTAATTTTTTTATTTCAAATTGCTTAGCAAATCGGTCATTATGTTAAACGAATGGTTGATAACACTGTATGGCTTTGGTAAGCATGATACAAAAAACCGTTATCATTATTAATATTATTTCATCATCATCATCATCATCATCATCATCATCATCATAATCACCATCATCGTCGTCATCATCATCAACAACATTATTACTATTACTATCATCATCATCATCATCATCATCATCATCATTATTATAATTATCATTATCATCATCATCATCATCATCATCATCGTCATCGTCATCAACATTATTACTATTACTATCATCATCATCATCGTCGTCATCGTCATCAACATTATTACTATTACTATCATCATCATCATCATCATCATCATCATCATTATCATCATCATCGTCATCATCATCATCAAATAATTTCTCAGTTAACTGACAAGTTGTCAGTTCTTATTATGCTGGAAGAGAGAAATATCAAATGCACATGTACGTGTAACAGAAATCATTCTGCAATTATGTCCCACTTCAAGAGGCAAAGAAATAATTGTCATTAATCATCTTGTTTGGGAAAAAATAATGAAAGAAAAGATAAAGAAGCATATCATAACAATTGTATATTATGATCTCATTACCTTTTGCAAAGATTTCCTATAAAGAAAATCAATCTATTATTAATTCATGCAACAAAATATGTACTACAGGGAGGTACATCAAATACATACATAAGCAAAACAAACAAAAAAGAAACTAACACACTAAAAAATAGACACCTCACACATCTCATCATTTTCTCTTTAATGGGTGACATTTAATACAAACATATACATATATATATATATATGTGTGACTTTAGAGTATACTTTGGTATCTTACATTATTTCCATAAATAAATACTATTTCAAGTGTGACACTCTTGGATTGACCTAGTAGGAAGACATTTACAATGATTTTCTTAACACATTAAAACCTACAAACCTCTATAATAAAACATACTCCATTCTTTCTTAGAAACTAAATTAAACACAAGCAAAAAGGAAACATACAAGTAGGAATGTGAATATTTTAACATAAGAATTCAAACCAATATAGTTGACTGCAAGCATGCAAATGAAATGATGAATACTGTGATGAAAGCAGGTAATGTGATTATACACAGAAAACACAATTTCAAAGACATATTTCTTGATTACACATATGAAATTTCCAACATGCATAGAACAAAATTCGAATGAAACCGCAACTTGTGAATGGCAAGATAAAATGAATCAGAAAATTTCTAATGCTTCCACCACAAGAGTATACCACTCATCATGTATCAGGCTATTGAAGTAGGATGACTTGTAACCTTTGGCATAACCTCATTTTTCTTTGTATTTCATAATCTGCATGAACACAATTACGAACTGAATTGAATTGAAGGGTTTCATTGAAAATTCCACAATCATAGTCTAAAAACTGAAGTGACAAGGAAAACAATAAAAAAAAAATCAACATTTACAAATTAACATAAATAAAAAGTCTTAATATTATAACAAAATAGCAAACATTTTATACTGCACTTCACAAAAGGCTTCAATCGGTAACAGGCATGGGCAGAAATCCTGGGGGATGAGGGTGGGACATCCCCCCCCCCCCCCCACACACACCCCACAATTTGGTAACTTCGGACATACATGTATCATAGAATTCAAGAGTGGAAAAAAAGAAAGCTGAGGACCTATCAATCAATTTCTTTTCTTTCTTGTTTTGCTTGTCAGAAAATTTCATATGTGTCCCCCTCAAGCATCAAGACAGACTTCCGCCCATTATCCCTGGAGTCACGACAACGACTGAGATATTGAAAACCATAGAAGATTGGTCTTGCTATATTACTCCTTGTGAACAAACAAGGAACAGACCATAGCAATCATTATCTTATGTCACTGAACCAAACTCCCTTATTTTTCCATTATGGCATCTCACGATGACTTGAACTGGAACTTTTCAGACCAACTGCAAATCTTTATACTGTATGACAATGACCCAGACAATCTCAGACACTCTTCAATACATACCTAACATTGCACATAACAACCATTCAACTATGAAAAGAAATCCAATTTTCTGTTATGGCTTAAAAAAGACTTATCAAATGCAAGTGGAAGAAAAACATCTTTGAATGGTCTCCACAATTAACCATGATTACACTGAGCAAAACACATTTGAAAGGCAGTGAGACCCACAATATCCACAACACGTAGATAATTAATGAGAAAATACTGACTCCTCATTCATTGTTGACAATGAACATCACTTAGAGCAAAAGTAGTACTTGTGTATATTCTTACACCTGAACAACAATATACATAACTCTTTATTTATGATCATTTCATTAGAGAAACAAATATGTTTCAAAAAGTACTTGTGTTTTGCATATATCAGATTCCACTGTACCAAGACAAAAACACTGCAGTGACATAAACAGTATTCTATTTTATGAATTTACATTTATATGAAAATATAGCTTTTATTTCTAATAAAAATTGAGTTGTGATCCATCTATCAAATGGATTACTATATCAAGCTTTGCTGAAATTATATTGATATAATTCGATATACATCTACATTCTTTATGTTAAGGGGTTCCTTTTCATGACAAGCTTTGCTTTATAAAGGGGTCCTCAATTGTGGATAGTGAATACTGTGTATGCAACTACTGTGAAGACAATGCTTGCAATAAATACCAAATAGAAACTTTCTTCAGCATCCTACTTCATGTCAAACATCCACATTACTAAATAAAATGTTAGAGGTGCATGGTAGAATTCCATGAAAATTTGGCACAGGAAATTACTTAACTGAATGTCTTATCTACACGTGACAAATTGATGTTTTGTACTAGTGCTCTTAATAAAGTGCAGCACTTGAAGAGTGTGTTATACCATCAACAGTTTATGAGGAAAACTTAGCATGACAGACTCACTGTAAGTCAAATAAGGCATGTGAACATTTACTGGGCCCCATGTATAATTCAGGCTTCCTTATTAAAGGGGTGTTACCAGACTGTCAGGAATTCAACTATGTGCTGGTAGATTGGCACCTCCATGTTATTCTGTGTCACACATGTTACCGACCATATCTAAAACTTTACTACTGGTACTTGATTACTGCATTAATAGTCCAACTATCAATGTAGGGGGTGTTGTGGTCTATAAGATAACAATATGCTATGGTCCAGTAGATAAGTCAACAGACTGCAGATCACATGGTTCACGGTTCGAGTCCCGCCAAGGCACTTAATGTGTTTTTGCCAGATATTTAACTATGTTTGCCACTCTCCACCCAGGTGTAGTAAATAGGAAGAAATTCCTTGAAATGCGAGAGCGTCGTAATGGCAGAAATGCAAGAGCATCGTAATGGCAGAAATGCCAAGAATATAATTATTTTCAAAAATAAAATTTGTAAGAGAGTCCATGTCACATTTTCTAAGTCTGATGACAAATTAATCAGTGCAGAATAAAAGATGGCAAAATCAATTTTCAATATAGTGAGTCTTATAATCATTTTGTATGACATGTTCATTATAATTTTTTTTTTCATTCAGAAAAGATCCAAGTGAAATTCTGTAACTAGTGAAGAATTCCATAACAGTCCAATGAGAAGGAGCATACACTCTAAATAAGATTATGCAGGGAAAAAAATATCCATATTTCCATGCAAAAATGGATAGCTTACCAATGTTTCTGCACTTTTAAAAAAATAAATAGTAAAAAAATATTTATCAAATAGCACCCTAATACATCTTTCTGGAAGCTCAATTCACTTTATATAGCACATTCATGTGTGTATAGATGCAGGCTTTCAAATATATCCCCAATGTATCTTTTGACAAATGCAGAACTACAAGTATATGAGAATACATTCAGCAAGTTTCACTCCAATTTCTATTTTGCAACCAAAACATAGGATAAAGATCTTCTGTTGTTCAGCTCATATTTGGATGACATACGCCACGGCAGAGCACGAACTAAAGAACCACCGTAAATATAAAATACCAGTTCCCCGATGTACAAAGGTTTGTTTATACAGACATGGTATCCACTGTCCCAAAATAAAACAAAGAGGTGGGAAACCATGTTGTAACCGCAAGGAAAAGGTGCTATATCAACGATTTTTGGATTGGATAGGATTGGGGAAAAAAATGGTATGTGTATGTAACAAAATCCCCTAATCATATTTACATGCATGTGAAGCTACAGAAATGTGAAGTGCACTACATCTTGTCATTTCATTTTGCTGTGGTGTATGTTTGAGGCAGTCTATTCAAACTGCACTGTACAAGAACAGAGGTTGAACATCCGATCTCATTCATGAGATGAATTCCAAAGCAGTACTGGTGTTCAAGGTATGGAGAAGGAATGCATTTAAGAACTGATTCTTTGTCCAAGATACAGGTTACTATGTACTTCATTTCAACTTGAGGTGGATGCTAGTACAAGCAGTGAGCAAATAATCAACGTTGATGAAGGTGATGGGACAAACTATCACTTTGAGGTGATCTGGACAAAGCTATCTTTCCAAAGGGGCGCTGAGGAAATATAGCGCATACATTCAGATCTCTGAAGAAGTGACAGCATGTCTCATTGCCTGAAACCAAAAGGTGATTTGCTTTATATTCTACATCTGAAACCATTTAACTGTACAGAAAGAAAGGGTATTTACTTCTCTACGAGAAAGGTAGATGTAGCTGGCTACATATACATACATGTATACAACATGCAGGTAAAGTAAATCTGTAATTGCAGTGCCACTGGCCAACCAACTGATAGGCAATGGATAGTCCAAATTCACAGAGTGCATGCACTTCATTTCATACATACTAAAAAATACTGACAATGCTTTGTGACTCTGTGGACTGAAGATATCAGCAAAAACACATAAGTACTATCACCATCGCGTGCAACAAACTTTCCTTCTCAGGTGATTGTAGGGCAAAACTACAGTTTATCATGTGTTCAACCTTTAAGTTTTGACCAATTCTACAGCAAGATTCTTAGTAAGTCACCTAAAACATTCATATTTTTTTCAGAGTGGCTATTACTTCCAATTTTAATCTCCATGTCTGATGCTAAAATAATAAAATTGATGCATTCATTTGTTTGCTTCAATACTGACAAAGGTAAAAATCATTTCGAATTAATTAAAATCTGTGGTTTGCAGTCCACCTCCTGATTTATACTAAGTTCATATGGTCATAAATTACTTGTACTCGTTAAAATATATCTGGTAATTTAATTCCTGGATAAAGCAAATCTTACATTGCACAAAGAGTAAGCTGGCTGACTGTCATGATCTCATCATGAACGAAAGCCCTTCTTTGAAATACAGAAAATAATCTGCTTTAAAAGACATATTCTCTGTTATTTCAATAAACAGATTGATTCATTTCAGACTGCAAACTTCAAGAATTTCTCCCACTACCCACCAAAAAATGATTTCATAAATTATCAAATGAATCACAAGAACATAACACATATTCAAATTCATGCATACTGGATGAGGCATAGATTTCTTTGGGAGCTACACGTAGAGCAACACGACTGCCAGTATCTAATAAGCCTGATAACATTCCACAAACCTAACTGATGAGGAGCTTTACTTGGTGTGTTAGTGGAACATGACAGAGAGTGGATCTTGTTCATCCAAGGCTGCAATATGCCTCAGAATATCCTTCTTGGTGATGATACCCAGCAATCGCCTACAGGAGGGAGGGGAAGGGACAGTAGAAAGAAAATGCAATGAAAAGGTTGGATACAATTTGACTGAGGTATAACATGCATTTTCAGAGACTTGTGCCAAAGTTATTAAAGGCTTAGAAAGATCCTATTTACACTGAGCAGTAGTCTGTGGTATTGGCCGCAGCCCAAGCTTGGTGTAAACTTTGGATCAGCTCTAGGGATGAACAGGGCAGGGCCTATTGCAGGGCGGGGCCAATTGCAGGGCTAGTAACATCATTGCCATGACATCTTCCCCTAAAACTTGAGTTATAACAATTGAACTCCATTCGGGAAAGAATTAAGGTATTCTGCTTGCGCCAGGAGGTTGCGGTAGGGAAGGTAAGAACTATTTTCTGCTAGGAAATTATAATAAACAACAAAGATAATTTGGGTCGATCCTTAGTGTAAGCAGGCAAGAAATGGTATGCACTTGATTGAAGAATATCTATCATATTTTAACTATTTCGTCAATGGAATAAACGTCATTGTCATCAATTTCATAACGATAAAAAAATTACCAGTGTCATGGGGATTTGAACCCTTGACTAGCATGACTAGTAATAATGTATATCGAGCTCTGGCAATGGCTTTAACCACTGCGCCACGAGCAGCTGACGAAGTTGACGGTGCACTTGATTCATTTATACCCGGATTCATTTCATACCCGGATTCATTTCTAGTCTTAACTTCTCAGACGTGATTATTTTGTAAATTTCATCCGCGCTTACACTAAGGATAGACCGATAATTGAAATACTTTGCTCAAAAAAATTCAGCTTTACAATTACAGAAGGAAGCTTCAACTGTACTCCTCCATTACTCGTCAAATGCAATCACCCCAAAATAAAAAAAGAAATGTAAAGCACTCCTACTGTGAAACAGATACAACGTTGTACCGCCCCGGCCGCGTTTCTGGTGTAATGCATAAATTGCAGGGCTGAGCCTCACGGTTCTAGGGGGCTGCTCAGTGTAAACAGGGTCTTATATCACCAAACTGATTAAAAACTGGCATAATTTTTTTTGCTCAGGGTAATGGAAGGGAAAACTCTGTCTGGTGTCGGTGTTACTGACATACTATGAGACAAAATCAACATTCATGATTGTGTCTACTTACCCATTGTGAGTGACCAAGGTTTGCCTAAGTCCCAGTTTTCGGAACATATCCACCACCGTACTCATAGGAGTCTGGTCAGTGATTTGAGACGGACACTGTAAGGAATATTTTTTAAAAATCATGAATGACAGAAATGTTTACACTACATTGGACAGTCCTTGTGAATAACGTAACACAGTATACAGTGTATCCAATAACTATTTGTAAAGCTGAGAAATTTCAACATAAAATAAACATTTTAACATCATTTAAAGTTCAAACTTCAAAATTACTTTCAAATTGAATTCAATAAATTATAAATCAACTAAAAGAAAATGATATCCTTGTTTGAGTACAGTAACACATCTTGATCGTTGAGGCATGACGAGTTCCAGTCTAGTATATCACAACAATGTTCATTCTGTAATAAATGGACAATAATTCCTCACGCCGTTTCGATCATGACTCATTACTCTACCCATCTTAATGGTAATATAATTATTGGATATATACACACCGTATTCTGTGAAGGATACAAACAAAAGGACCGTAAGATTAAAATCAGTCAACATGAAGGTAATGCTACCTTCTGATCCAACTCAAACAAAAAATAAGTAAGATAAGCAGATCATGGAGCTAGCTGGCTCTTTATCAAGTCAAAAAAATCTTCTGTGAAACCTGTGTCATTATCATGACAAAAACCCGTCGTTCAAAACTGAAACCCCGATTTGACTTTCGCAACTTCTAGACACCTAAGATTGCAGTAAGCCTAAATAAACAAAAGCGCTGAGCAGCGTAATCCCCCTGCCGGAGAAGCGACCTTGGTAGGGTGATAGAGAGAGAGAGAGAGAGAGAGAGAGGAAGGGAGAAAGAGAAATATGCAGGGGCTACAGAACTACTTACTTATTATGATGCCCAGTGCTGCGATATCGCGGCGCGAAGGGCTAGCTTATGGAGTTAAAAATGTTGTTATAATCGCCAACTCTGGGTCATTTTGCTTCGTTCAAAGTTTAGTTTTGGTTTTCATCTAAATTATGAGTGAGTTTTGGACATGGCAATATCTTAAAACAAGTGAAAGATATATTTCCTACATGTACTTCTCATTTCCTTTCAGGTAGTGCCGTGGTAAGAGTTTGTTTACACTATTACATAAGATGATGAGGAGTGCAGGTGTAATCCAAACCACCACCTCTCGCGCGAAGATGTAAGGCACTGATAAGACTTTAAACGAGGAAAATGAAATCAGGGTTGGTATACCCCACCTGAATACATAGGTTCCTGTGTTTATAGTGGTGGGGTATATTTCAAACGAGAGATTCTCGTAATGATCATACCTATTTCGAAATAAGCTTTGTGTCAAATTTATGCTGCATGACCTAGCCCATGATACACATTTTTTCTTATAATCACTAGATCTGTGATGGATCTAAGTGAATAAAAAATTTCTCAGGTATCTGTGGAGTTGATAACAGGTAGATTAGCATTATTCTTTTTTCTTTCTTTTAAAGCTGGAATGCAAATGATAAATAACAATGTAAAGAGTACTCAAGCTAGACCTACCTGGTTTAGTATGTGTGTCATTCTAACCCCAGCCGGTCTGTCAGGGGTTGTAAACTTTGGCATAGCATGGGTGAAATACACTGTAGACTGACTGACTACACCTTCTCCTTTCTTCCTTGCTTGTCCTAAGATACACAGACAATGATTAGAGTACAAACACATGATTTTAGCTTTGTGATCTGAATGGGTAAAAGTTCAGCTTTCCACTCATTCATATGAAAAAATAAAGAATTTTTACATATATTTTGACATATAAAGAAGCCTCCTCTGTTCGCAAATGATGCATGATTTATGCTAAAAGATAGATTTTTAGAAATAATATCTTAATACTAAAGTTGGACTTCACAGTTTTAAAGTAGATATTCATTGATTTAAAAACTGACTCAATTTTCATAATTGCGTAGGTAAAGCTTAGACTGAACAAGTTTGGCAAAATACATCGCTTAGAAATATTCAAAGTATTAATTATTATCAATTAACAGGCGCTAAAATAGACCCCGACATAGCACCTGAAGAGCTCTCCAAACACCGCTGAGATGTGTGACGTCACGGGCGGGATGTTAATTACACAAGCAGATGATGTCCCATAACATCTCACACATTTACATTTGCATTTTCAGCTGCACACACTGCGCTATGTTCGGTGTTTCAAGAGGGAGTGACTACCGTCCATGCAATCATTTGGCGGACTTTTCAATTTGAAAGTGTGGTTTTCTTTGATTGTTCATGAACTCTTATCCTGTATACAAAAATGAGATTTCAGTTATTAGAATTGGTTTCATTTCTCTTTTCAAATGGTGTAAAAATGAGCATGTTAAAATACACTAAATTCTTTATTACTTGAGAAATAATTGCATTGCAATTATGTTCATTCTGTATGGGAAGTCTTCTGCTTGTACAGGGTTGAACCCGTTCGTGACGTCAGTAAAACATCGTTATTTTTTTGGCAAATTGCTCCTATATCACAGATGCTGGAGATGGTTTTATTTGTATCATTTTAAAATCACCTGATACATAGTTGACATAAAATTGATACAATTGCTATCTGTTAGCTTTCCAGTTTCTAGTGATACATCATTTGCCATATTTGTGATTTTCTTTGAATGTGTACTTTAAAGAATTAGTTCAAATGCCATTTATGTCTTTGATTCACAGTTAATACACTTTGTCTGAATGGATACATTGGTAATTAGAATACAATAAGACTACATGATGTGTCATTAAAGGCATAAACATGCCATGTCCCTGCTCAATATTTCTGAAAGTGATAGAAGACAGATAGACAAGAAAAACAAAGAAAGATTCATGAAAATTGTAATGAAAAGAGAAAATTTGTTATTAAAAACCAACATCATTGCACATTGTTCCTTCAGAGTTTATTCCTTCAGTTACAACATATACCATCAAAAGTATACTCACTCAATGAATAAACCAGCTCTCTCCTATAGACCAGCCCGACTAGCCTCTGTGATTCTCTCGACACGATAACTGGGTATGCGTTGAAGGGACAATCAGTCATCATAAATTCTACAGAATATAGGAAAAATATGCCATCTCATACATCCATACATAAACTAGCTTCTGATTGTAGCATGAAATATAATTCACTGCATTTCAATGTATTCATATCCTCTCAGGTTAGATAGAAGTTGAATTATAAAATGAAGCAATACCAATATTAGTGTTTGATTTAAAAAACCGATATATCCCTTTTTTGTAAATTTGAGATATTTGCACTTGAAATTCAATTCAATTCAATTCAATTCATTTATTTTCCACAACAATATAAAAACAAACATAAAAAATACAAAACTACGAAGAACAATATAGGATAACAAAATAGGACAAAAAGGAAGAAAATGTATATCATTGTGGAGGGAACCAACAAGAAGACAATAAAAAAAGTCTTAAAAACACTGGTTCCCAACATATAGCATAATTCAAAACAATATAGGAATCAACGTATCTGTAAAAGGAAAAGTATAAGTATGTTTCGATTCTGATTCCATTTATCAAATTGCGAGAACATGAAAAAAATACCAGTGATAAGAAAAAATGTGATACTTTAGATCATAATGCCAAACTTTTTCCTTCCTATAATTAGTGAATTATCGCATGGAAGGTTTTTTCGGGGGGTTTCATACAATAGTGGTATTACTTTAAAATTGTAAAAAAATAAACAAATAATAAAAATTAAAAACATAAAAAAATAAAATGTCTTAATCAGCTTTTTAAATCAAACTCTTTACTTGTTCTCAATGACAGGTAGGTATAACATAGCTGATAAAAAACAAAAATCTATTCCTTTTCTACACAAATGTACACTCATGGTTATTCTCCTGGGCCCTGTTTCATAAAACTCGTTATCAATACAAGTTGCATTAACTGTTATAAGCTACTGAAATCCTTGCATCTGACTGGCTGAGAGCAAATTTGTCACAGATATGTGGAAGTTGTTACTGATACAAGTTTTATGAAATGGGCCCCAAATGTATATAGTCACTCAATATGATTTTTACACAGTAGGATAAATAACTCAAAATCCCTTTATCTTCTAACATGGCTCTGACAACACCAAATCAAAGGCATCAACAAGGAGCTTTATCCCTTTTCCTCTATCCCTCTAATCCTCTATTAAGCATTGTTTCAATCAACAGAGCTATCTATAAAGCTAACTATGTTACTTACCTAAATCTTCTACAGTCATAGTATCCTGTGTAATTACTGCAAGCGGTGGATCTCCTCTCCTGAATAAAGATAGAAAAAAAATTATATTTCTCAGTTAATCCTGCCGAAACCACTGATAAACTGACTGTGGATCTTGTGGTTTGAGTTTGAATCCTGCCACGGCATGAATGTCTTTTGGCAAGATACTGCATGAATGTACATTTGCCACTCTCTAGCCCAGGTGTTAAGTGGGTACCCAGTAGGATGCTTAAGTCACTGTGGTTTGTTAAGCATTGTGAGGCATCTGCAAAGGCACCTGGGTGGAAATTCTCCCCAGGGAGTGGAGAAGGTGCATACATTGTGTGCAGACAAACCAATCAAATCCGATCCAATTCAATCCAAGCCTGAATCCAGTGACCGGCCGGGGTAATAATATTTCTGTAAAGTGCTTAAAGACATGTGTCAGGATGTATCAGGTGCTGTAAAAATCCAGAATATTATCATTACAGTAGTGAGCACGTATATCAAACTTATCAACAAAATACCTGTATTATTGTGTAAATGAAATAAATTATGAATGACTATGCAATATGGGAATGTGTTGGACAGTGATACATTGTCACTCCCGACATGCTATTAACTATCATAAACTGGGTTTAAGTACAGAGATGATGGGTTTTTATCATAATCCAAACTAAACATTTTTAAAAAATCCGAGTCAAATATCACATGTTTCAGAGCCAGAGAATGATATAATGCTTTTGCTGAAATCCACTCAGTCACCAAGAGGAAAAAAACTTTTCCAGTATGCAAAAAATGAATAATTGATATATTCCTGACATCCTTTCTATCAAATTCAAATTCAAATAAACATTTATTTTCTTCCACTAAAATTGCACGATTTAACAATCCTTTCATTCAAATTGTACAATTTACATATAGTAACAGAAATATCTTACAATAACATAAATAATACATGGAAGAAGACAAGGTCCCTTAATGATGGTGGTGAGCACACCTAAAAGCAAAAATACAATGTCAAAATATAATGTTGAACCTAATGGCACAAACTGATTTTATCTTTGCCCAACTATCCAGAATGTTACCAATACTTACTGAGGTTTCATGACATCTATGGCTAGTGATGTGTGCATGAAATCCCTCTTACTGTCCAAGAAAGGATAACCATTCAAATGAATATGACCATCATATCTGTTGGAAAGCAACTCGTTAAGGAAACATAAAAGACCATTCATTACAATACCAACATCATCCCTTTAACTAATCAACAAGATGACTCGCAGCATTACTGTCTATTTGACCTCTATCTGTATTCCCCATATCCACTAGCACCTTCAATCGCTCCTTAAATTATTTTTCTTTTTCGAATTAATCAACCTGTCTATCAATTCACTTCTTCAGTTTTCTTCATCCATTTGAAAAATTCATCCATCAATTCTCTTCAATCTATCCTTCAATTCTTCCCTTACTTAATCTACCTACTTATCCTCTTCTTTAATTCATTCCTCCACCTATTCAACTCTTCTATCTATTTATCTGTTAAAGGATACATTCCTTCTTTGCTGAAAGCATCACCGACCCATTTGCTGACCATCACAGCTACCATCAGAGGGACAATGTATACCAGACCACCGGTCAGTTCGAACATGATGACCACCAGAGACACTGTCAATTAAAATGAATATGTATGGAAAATCATTCCATTCAATTGCAATATCTACAACTTAAGACAGGATACATAATTCTATTAAGGAACAGTTCAGCCTTAGATCAAGCACACAGGTGATGCAGTCGAATGAGCTCATCTGCATTGAAGTAGTGTACAACTGAGCTCAATCGACTGCAGTCGCCTGTGAGGTTTATCTCAGACAGAAGTGTAAGCTTGGTGAACATAGTGGCACAAAAAGACGCATACAGAACACAAAATGCACACTGTTGCCTGTATTGTTTGTGTTCTACAAGCGACTTTAGTGCTATTTTGCTATGGTACTTCAGGGATTATTAATCTGAATAGTTCCAATGAAAACTTGAAAAGAGATTACACATATACCAACAATTTGACATACTTCAGTCACTTCAATCCCTCGCATAATATTTGAAGTAACAGGAACCGTTGTACATAGAAACATTAACAAGGGAACCACTCAGCAGGGTCACACAATATAAGATAGCGCATCAAGATTCATTGTACAAGGAAATCTGCAGTTCTTGAACGACATTCTAACAGTGCATAGACTGTGATTATTCAATTCAGTGTGACAGCTGAGATAGTGCCTAAACCTCTGTTTTGTTATCCAACGTCTCCTTACATATATGTTCATACAAGCACATGAAGAGTCCCTATCATACAGAAAAGAGTTAAGGCTCATTCAATTATCCTGTAGCGAACCCCCCTGGACCCCCCCCCCCCCTCCATTTTTTTCAGCATGCCACTTATAATGAGATATACATTACTCGGCAATCATAGTTCATGCTGCAATAAATAAGAATTGCCAGAAGTTGCAAAGACAAACTTGTGCTAACTTTACAGGAATTTGATTGATCATACCTTTCTGCCGGCAGGAGGCAAAGAAGATGCTTTTTGTCTCAGCTTTTTATTTTTTGCTTCCTCATATATCATACATTTATGAGGACTAATGCAAGGGTTTACCGCGGGGGTTGCTGCTCCATATGTGAGCAAGCCTTGATTGAATAAAATGCAATATACTTTTCCCATGTGAAAGTAGTAGGAGGGGTGGTGGTGGTTTGTATCTCACCCGTCATTCTGGTGACTCCACCCAGTGTAGCTGCTGCTCCTACCATGGCATAAAGACCAGGGGTAATGCACTTCCCAATGAACTTACACTCATGGAAGATATACCAATCAGGGTTTTACTGTACGATAACAAAAATAAAAGAAATGTTTGAATTGGAGGTAGGTACAATAACGGCCAACCCCCACAATAATATAATTACAAAAGAGCACCTTACAAACCCAGCAAACAGAGACAGATCATAAATGTAACTCTTTTCAAGTGGGATAGTAAAGTATAGAGTTTGTTCCCCGAAGTTCATGTACATATCAATTTCTGATGGTATTTAAAAATAGCTTTCCTTTTCAGGTTCTATCAACTAAAATCTCCCCCTATATAATTCCCCGTATTTAAGTTGGCAAAGCAATTGATATATGCTACAGAGATGAAATGAAATTAAATAAAATATAACAAGAATCACATACAGACAATTTCAAAATAGAACATAGCATATAAACATTGCCCATCTCCATGCATTCTGGAGTAGAGTTTATTATGTGAAATGGTTCAGAACCTGGTGAGGGAATTGGTTCTTTCAATGTAGAAAAGGAAGCTTTAAAGATCCTGCAACTCACTATGCAATCTGTTCGACCAAGACCCCCAGGATTCTTCCTGCAATAGCTCCTACAGCCATACTGGGAATAAAAAGACCAGCTGGGACCTACAAAAGGAACATGACACAAGGATAATCACATGTCAATGAATAGAATATTAGGGACATAATGAAATGTTCCATCAAGACAGCCATGTATCTCCCTGAAATTCCTACCTCCATACTGGGAATGTACAGAACTGCTGGGACCTATAACAAATACAAAGCAAATCAAATATTTGTTATCTGTCAAGGCATAGAGTATTATACCATGTTTGCACAGTTAACCCGTAATTATAGAAAAGGACTGTTTCCTAATATGTCAGTAATGGTACAGGCCTTCTTTCCTTGAAATGAGAACTGAGAGACAAGGGTGTATTGAATGGTCTGTCTGCCAAAATAGTAGTAAATCTAAGGAAAGCTAGCATTTTTTTCTTTAAAAGAAGGTTCTGAATTATATCAAGCTGTACATCTTTCATCGATACCAAATGTCAAGTGATGACATCTTTGAATGCCAGGGCTAGAAACAAACAGCCAAAGAACAGTGAAGATGCCTCGACCTGTTTAAAGGTATTGGCTAACTTTGTGAGTAGCTGATTTTAAAAAATTCTCAAACTAAGATGAAACATGTGTATGAGTACTTGTATTTGTACTCAAAAACCCTGAAACCAACCATAATTTGGAATGAAAAAGTGTAAGTTAGACGCAAACGGCGATTTCATTATCCTTCGTCTCAAGAGACGATCACTAAGAGGACCACTTTGCTTGAATTTGAAAATGCCGTTATGTGCCTCCCGCCGTGTGATTCGCCAGTACACACAGTACGTAAGGTGAGTCACACGCGCATGCGCACTCCATATGTCTATTCTGTGCAACCGACCCTCGTATATTTTTCAAACATTGGTTCACATTTTTATATTTAAAAATACTTCCTGTGGATATTATATTTTGAAACTTTCAGACTGGTATGTTTACACTATAACCCTTACGTTTATCCCATTTTCAAGTAACAAAACAAGATTTTTTTAAAATCATAACAATGTTAACCATGTCTTTAAGTATTCATCTATCATGAGCTATAATGATAAGATCCATGTGTATACTGTACCTTGATACCAAATGTGAAGATTGTGATGACAGCTTTGGAATGCAAGGGCTAAAGCAAGCAGCCAGAGAGCTGTGAAGATGCCTGGCCCCTGCTTCAGCTGATGGGTAGACAGACTGATCAATACGGGTGTAGTTCCTCTGGTAATCACTGTGTAATCCAGAAGAGAGACAATGATATAATAATAAATAATGATGATGATGATGATGATAATGATAATGATAATAATGTCTTTCCAAAGGATGTTAGTACTGTGGCAGAGATGCAAACCCTGTACCTTGCGTTTAACAGTCAAGAGACATATCCACTCAACCACAATACCTCTAGATAAGATAGGGAGACGTTAGACGAAATACATCCCTTCCTTCTTCAAATTTGTATAACTTTTTTGTTACGCCCTTTCATTAAGAAAATCTGTACAATATCTCACTCTATGACATGTTCATGTTCCCATGAAGCACACAGAGTAAATAATTCATTCTGAGAGAATCTCTCACGGATAAAATCAAAATATTGTATAATATGGCCCTTATGGTCATTTTTGCTTTATAGAATTCATTGATATGGTAAGTATAATGGACAAATGTAATTTGCCAAAGAATGCAGTTTTATGTAACACAAGATGGAATGAAAATATGATCAGAAAAGAGACAGCGAGCAAGGGAGAAGAACAGTGATAGACACAGCAACTAATCAACAGGGAAAGAAGGAAATACAAAAAAAAAACCCAAAACTCACAGGGAACAAGAGAGGAAAAAATGGGGGTGGGGGAGATAAGAGTAAAAAATACAAAAAAGAGATGGAAAAGAGACAAAGATCCACTTGATGTTACTTACCACAGTAGATTATCATCTTCAGGCCCACATTCAGAGAACAGGAGGGAGATAAGCTTACTGGTGTTCATTCTGGTGTACTGATTGGGATAGCTATATAACGACTGTGATCAATGCAATTACTATCACCTGCAAAACATAGACACGTAAATGATATAATTTCCTGTCATTTTTTAATTCTGGAGTGGAATAATTCCTTTGAGCACCATTGATGTATTGTTAATAGTGTAAGTTCAGTTGGTAGATATATATAATTATTAATATATAACTATTATATATAATATTATATCAGTGACCTGGGTTCAAAACCACATCCAAGCACTAGTGCCCTTTGGTAAGGCATTAATCCTCATTACAAGGTCCCACATAGAGGAGTTATTTAGATAATTTCAATCTCTCATTAATAGTCATTATCAGGTCAATTTCATCAAAAGTGCACAGAGAATAAGCCAAGCTGGTAATTCATACATGTCATTAGAACATGAAGAAAGACAGGGTGCTTTAAGCCTTTACCTCAGTGACTGGGTATCGCTTGAGTCCTCGAGTTCTTCCTAAACTTGCACCACTTTAGATTCAATTTGTTTGAAGAATGCACCATAAGAACCCTATAATATAAAAATGATTTCAATCAAAATTCAATAACATACAGATCATTAACTATATTAAAATGAAAAAATACAACTGCAAAACTGCACTGTCAATAAGGAAGATGAGCTATATATTCTGCCACTGAAAAAAAAAAAAGGTCCATGACTCCCTCTCATGACGACTTTATGACTGGGATTTGGAAAATTTTGAATGCACAAAAGACACAAAGCAAGGTTTTCAGTTTATGATCCAGTTGCACTGTACTTTACTGCATAAGATCTTGTGTTGTACATCACCACTGTAAAGTACAGATCTCTCTTAGATGGACTATTATTTTGCTTGGCAAGTTGTTATTTCCAATATCTTTGTCCTGTACAGCAAATTTTGAAGAACCTCCATGGACTTGTACTGAGAGTAAAAAGAACTTTTGTGAAAACATGGAGACGGTACCGAGAAATGTTCAGACAGCAGATGTGCATTAAAAAAAAAACAGGCCCATGACAAAATACACAGTGAAAATAAAATTGAGGATTACTTACTCCAAATATTCCTAGTATGATGAAGAAGAAGAGCTCATAGAGAGACCAAGGTAGATCATACTCTACATAGAACATGACCAGGTGATCGGTACCAAAGGGGTTAACACTACGCAGCACAAAGGCAGCTACCAGGGCACAGAAGAAAGATCTCCAGAGTGTCTTTAAAGGAAAGTAGTAGCTCACCTGGAAAAGAACAAGGGAGACATTATTGGTGGTGAGTCACTGGATAGGCGACATGCTGTGGGTCATGGGTTCAAACCCTCCCTGGCACTCAATAATGACCTTTGGAAAAACAATAATTTATTTTATATGCCACGCTCCACCTGGTCACAGTGTTAGATACCTGATAGGAAGGAGTTTTTTGAATGCAGTGAGCATGTCATAATTGGCTGTCCAGCCGAAGCCATGGTAACATTAGAGTGCCTTGCACACCAGATGCATTAAACATGAAATTAGGGGTCTTTAATTCTTTGATGATTCACGTTAATAACTTTTTGTTTCTTTGATGCATAATAAATATGACAACATAATAGGAGCATTTCGCACAGTATTGCCTATAACAATTTTGAAGGCAACATAGCAAATCTTTGGGGTGGTTGTTGATAATTCCCCCTGTCGTTCACTGTTCAGTGACCTTCTTACCTCTTCCAAGCTGAATAGGACACCCCCAATAGGTGCACCAAATGCAACTGACACACCAGCAGCAGCAGCAGCAGAGAGCACCTGCAGCAAAAAAAACATTTCATAGAGATTTATGAATAATCTAAGGAACTGTGTAACTCTTTTGGTAGATACAGGATATTTAGAATTCATTGTTTGTTTTCAGATAGTACACAACATGCAGTGCTGCTCTTTTTTACAGGTCCAGAAAAAACAAAACTTACATATTACACATACAATGAGAGTTCCTTTTTAGTCACATCATAGCCTTTATAATGCCAAATGGTATAAAAATAGTAAATGATAAGTGTTCCCAATGAAAGTGGACATAAACCTGCAGTTCCTGCCCTACTTTCCTAAGGGTAAAAACCGTATCACGGTACAAAAGCAAACTGTCATACTCCTGGGTTTTAACAGCATCCATGGCCCATGTTGCACTTTACTATCTCACACACAGACATACCACTTATTTGCACTCATTACTTCTTTAAAATTCTTGATGTTTGTTATTAAGGAGTTTTTACGAAGACCACACATGAAAATGCCTATTTCATTACAATATTTACAACCATAACTATCGCTACATCCCAAGATAGTTATATGCCTCCACAAACAAAGGACACTACACTGATGGCCTACAGTCCTAAGAATTAAGTGTCAAAAACAATTGGGGCAAAGAATTTACTACCAAACTACTTCTCTTTTCTTGGCCTCATTCTTGTAGTATTTTTGGAAAGAGATAGGTGAAGATGTTGCCACAGCAACATGCCACATGTACCAGTGGTCCTTCCTTACCGAGGCTCAGACCGCACCTACTGCCATCATCATGGTTAGGGTCTTGATCAGCAATGTCCACTTGCCTAGGTAGCCCCGCATGATGAAACCGCTCAGGATGGTCTTAATCTGGAGAAAAAGAAAAGGAGTGATATCAGGTCCAGTTAATATGGGAATCACATGGTTCTCACAGACAGTCTGTTGAACAATTGGTTATGCATGCTCTGATCATTTGCATCAAAGATTCTGATGGTTGACATGTGCATTAACAGTGTCCTTTTAAAACCTTCAAAAATCTTCAATTAACTATGGACAAACCTCACTGCAGAGACCTACCTCTGGGATTCCTGACCCACAGGCATAGGAGCAAACATGCGCACCAGTAGGACCGTGATGGCAGCAAGTCCCACTCCCC